>CM077454.1:0-80000 GCA_039654765.1 Mylopharyngodon piceus
AACCCTAACCCTAACCCTAACCCTAACCCTAACCCTAACCCTAACCCTAACACTAACCCTAACCCTAACCCTAACCCTAACCCTAACCCTAACCCTAACCCTAACCCTAACCCTAACCCTAACCCTAACCTAACCCTAACCCTAACCCTAACCCTAACCCTAACCCGAACCCTAACCCTAACCCTAACCCTAACCCTAACCCTAACCCTAACCCTAACCCTAACCCTAACCCTAACCCTAACCCTAACCCTAACCCTAACCCTAACCCTGGCCTGGGCCTGGCCCTGGCCCTGGCCCTGGCCCTGGCCCTGGCCTGGCCCTGGCCCTGGCCTGGCCTGGCCCTGGCCTGGCCTGGCCCTGGCCCTGGCCCTGGCCCTGGCCCTGGCCCTGGCCCTGGCCTGGCCCTGGCCCTGGCCTGGCCCTGGCCTGGCCCTGGCCCTGGCCCTGGCCCTGGCCTGGCCTGGCCTGGCCCTGGCCCTGGCCCTGGCCCTGGCCCTGGCCCTGGCCCTGGCCCTGGCCCTGGCCCTGGCCTGGCCCTGGCCCTGGCCCTGGCCCTGGCCCTGGCCCTGGCCCTGGCCCTGGCCCTGGCCCTGGCCCTGGCCCTGGCCCTGGCCCTGGCCCTGGCCCTGGCCTGGCCCTGGCCTGGCCCTGGCCCTGGCCTGGCCTGGCCCTGGCCCTGGCCCTGGCCCTGGCCTGGCCCTGGCCCTGGCCCTGGCCCTGGCCCTGGCCCTGGCCTGGCCCTGGCCCTGGCCCTGGCCTGGCCCTGGCCCTGGCCCTGGCCCTGGCCCTGGCCCTGGCCCTGGCCCTGGCCCTGGCCCTGGCCCTGGCCTGGCCCTGGCCCTGGCCCTGGCCCTGGCCCTGGCCCTGGCCTGGCCCTGGCCCTGGCCTGGCCCTGGCCCTGGCCCTGGCCCTGGCCCTGGCCCTGGCCCTGGCCCTGGCCCTGGCCTGGCCCTGGCCCTGGCCCTGGCCCTGGCCCTGGCCCTGGCCCTGGCCCTGGCCTGGCCCTGGCCCTGGCCCTGGCCTGGCCCTGGCCCTGGCCCTGGCCCTGGCCCTGGCCCTGGCCCTGGCCCTGGCCCTGGCCTGGCCCTGGCCCTGGCCCTGGCCCTGGCCCTGGCCCTGGCCCTGGCCCTGGCCTGGCCCTGGCCCTGGCCCTGGCCTGGCCCTGGCCCTGGCCCTGGCCCTGGCCCTGGCCCTGGCCCTGGCCCTGGCCCTGGCCCTGGCCCTGGCCCTGGCCCTGGCCCTGGCCCTGGCCCTGGCCCTGGCCCTGGCCCTGGCCCTGGCCCTGGCCCTGGCCCTGGCCCTGGCCCTGGCCCTGGCCCTGGCCCTGGCCCTGGCCCTGGCCCTGGCCTGGCCTGGCCCTGGCCCTGGCCCTGGCCCTGGCCCTGGCCCTGGCCCTGGCCCTGGCCCTGGCCCTGGCCCTGGCCCTGGCCCTGGCCCTGGCCCTGGCCCTGGCCCTGGCCCTGGCCCTGGCCCTGGCCCTGGCCTGGCCCTGGCCCTGGCCTGGCCCTGGCCCTGGCCCTGGCCCTGGCCCTGGCCCTGGCCCTGGCCCTGGCCCTGGCCTGGCCCTGGCCCTGGCCCTGGCCCTGGCCCTGGCCCTGGCCCTGGCCCTGGCCCTGGCCCTGGCCCTGGCCCTGGCCCTGGCCCTGGCCCTGGCCCTGGCCCTGGCCCTGGCCCTGGCCCTGGCCCTGGCCCTGGCCCTGGCCCTGGCCCTGGCCTGGCCTGGCCCTGGCCCTGGCCCTGGCCCTGGCCCTGGCCTGGCCCTGGCCCTGGCCCTGGCCCTGGCCCTGGCCCTGGCCCTGGCCCTGGCCCTGGCCCTGGCCCTGGCCCTGGCCCTGGCCCTGGCCCTGGCCCTGGCCCTGGCCCTGGCCCTGGCCCTGGCCCTGGCCCTGGCCCTGGCCTGGCCTGGCCCTGGCCCTGGCCCTGGCCCTGGCCCTGGCCCTGGCCCTGGCTGGCCCTGGCCCTGGCCCTGGCCCTGGCCTGGCCTGGCCCTGGCCCTGGCCCTGGCCCTGGCCCTGGCCCTGGCCCTGGCCCTGGCCCTGGCCCTGGCCCTGGCCCTGGCCCTGGCCTGGCCTGGCCCTGGCCCTGGCCTGGCCCTGGCCCTGGCCCTGGCCTGGCCTGGCCCTGGCCCTGGCCCTGGCCCTGGCCCTGGCCTGGCCTGGCCCTGGCCCTGGCCCTGGCCCTGGCCCTGGCCCTGGCCCTGGCCCTGGCCCTGGCCCTGGCCCTGGCCCTGGCCCTGGCCCTGGCCCTGGCCTGGCCTGGCCTGGCCCTGGCCCTGGCCCTGGCCCTGGCCCTGGCCCTGGCCCTGGCCCTGGCCCTGGCCCTGGCCCTGGCCCTGGCCCTGGCCCTGGCCCTGGCCCTGGCCCTGGCCTGGCCCTGGCCCTGGCCCTGGCCCTGGCCCTGGCCCTGGCCCTGGCCCTGGCCCTGGCCCTGGCCCTGGCCCTGGCCCTGGCCCTGGCCCTGGCCCTGGCCCTGGCCCTGGCCCTGGCCCTGGCCCTGGCCCTGGCCCTGGCCCTGGCCCTGGCCCTGGCCCTGGCCCTGGCCCTGGCCCTGGCCCTGGCCCTGGCCCTGGCCCTGGCCCTGGCCTGGCCCTGGCCCTGGCCCTGGCCCTGGCCCTGGCCCTGGCCCTGGCCCTGGCCCTGGCCCTGGCCCTGGCCCTGGCCCTGGCCCTGGCCCTGGCCCTGGCCCTGGCCCTGGCCCTGGCCCTGGCCCTGGCCCTGGCCCTGGCCCTGGCCCTGGCCCTGGCCCTGGCCCTGGCCCTGGCCCTGGCCCTGGCCCTGGCCCTGGCCCTGGCCCTGGCCTGGCCCTGGCCTGACTGGCCCTGGCCTGGCCCTGGCCCTGGCCCTGGCCCTGGCCCTGGCCCTGGCCCTGGCCCTGGCCCTGGCCCTGGCCTGGCCCTGGCCCTGGCCCTGGCCCTGGCCCTGGCCTGGCCCTGGCCCTGGCCCTGGCCCTGGCCCTGGCCCTGGCCCTGGCCCTGGCCCTGGCCCTGGCCTGGCCCTGGCCCTGGCCCTGGCCTGGCCCTGGCCCTGGCCCTGGCCCTGGCCTGGCCCTGGCCCTGGCCCTGGCCCTGGCCCTGGCCTGGCCCTGGCCCTGGCCCTGGCCCTGGCCCTGGCCCTGGCCCTGGCCCTGGCCTGGCCCTGGCCCTGGCCCTGGCCCTGGCCCTGGCCCTGGCCCTGGCCCTGGCCCTGGCCCTGGCCCTGGCCCTGGCCCTGGCCCTGGCCCTGGCCCTGGCCCTGGCCCTGGCCCTGGCCCTGGCCCTGGCCCTGGCCCTGGCCTGGCCCTGGCCCTGGCCCTGGCCCTGGCCCTGGCCCTGGCCCTGGCCCTGGCCCTGGCCCTGGCCCTGGCCCTGGCCCTGGCCCTGGCCCTGGCCCTGGCCCTGGCCCTGGCCTGGCCCTGGCCCTGGCCCTGGCCCTGGCCTGGCCTGGCCCTGGCCCTGGCCCTGGCCCTGGCCCTGGCCCTGGCCCTGGCCCTGGCCCTGGCCCTGGCCCTGGCCCTGGCCCTGGCCCTGGCCCTGGCCCTGGCCCTGGCCCTGGCCCTGGCCCTGGCCCTGGCCCTGGCCCTGGCCCTGGCCCTGGCCCTGGCCCTGGCCCTGGCCCTGGCCCTGGCCCTGGCCCTGGCCTGGCCCTGGCCCTGGCCCTGGCCCTGGCCCTGGCCCTGGCCCTGGCCCTGGCCCTGGCCCTGGCCCTGGCCCTGGCCCTGGCCCTGGCCCTGGCCCTGGCCCTGGCCCTGGCCCTGGCCTGGCCCTGGCCCTGGCCCTGGCCCTGGCCCTGGCCCTGGCCCTGGCCCTGGCCCTGGCCCTGGCCCTGGCCCTGGCCCTGGCCCTGGCCCTGGCCCTGGCCCTGGCCCTGGCCCTGGCCCTGGCCCTGGCCTGGCCCTGGCCCTGGCCCTGGCCCTGGCCCTGGCCCTGGCCCTGGCCCTGGCCCTGGCCTGGCCCTGGCCCTGGCCCTGGCCCTGGCCCTGGCCCTGGCCTGGCCTGGCCTGGCCCTGGCCCTGGCCCTGGCCCTGGCCCTGGCCCTGGCCCTGGCCCTGGCCCTGGCCTGGCCCTGGCCCTGGCCCTGGCCCTGGCCCTGGCCCTGGCCCTGGCCCTGGCCCTGGCCCTGGCCCTGGCCCTGGCCCTGGCCCTGGCCCTGGCCCTGGCCCTGGCCCTGGCCTGGCCCTGGCCCTGGCCCTGGCCCTGGCCCTGGCCCTGGCCCTGGCCCTGGCCCTGGCCCTGGCCTGGCCTGGCCCTGGCCCTGGCCCTGGCCTGGCCCTGGCCCTGGCCCTGGCCCTGGCCCTGGCCCTGGCCCTGGCCCTGGCCCTGGCCCTGGCCCTGGCCCTGGCCCTGGCCCTGGCCCTGGCCCTGGCCCTGGCCCTGGCCCTGGCCCTGGCCCTGGCCCTGGCCCTGGCCCTGGCCCTGGCCCTGGCCCTGGCCCTGGCCCTGGCCCTGGCCCTGGCCCTGGCCCTGGCCCTGGCCCTGGCCCTGGCCTGGCCCTGGCCCTGGCCCTGGCCCTGGCCCTGGCCCTGGCCCTGGCCCTGGCCCTGGCCCTGGCCCTGGCCCTGGCCCTGGCCCTGGCCCTGGCCCTGGCCCTGGCCCTGGCCCTGGCCCTGGCCCTGGCCCTGGCCCTGGCCCTGGCCCTGGCCCTGGCCCTGGCCCTGGCCCTGGCCCTGGCCCTGGCCTGGCCCTGGCCTGGCCTGGCCCTGGCCCTGGCCCTGGCCCTGGCCCTGGCCCTGGCCCTGGCCCTGGCCCTGGCCCTGGCCCTGGCCCTGGCCCTGGCCTGGCCCTGGCCCTGGCCCTGGCCTGGCCCTGGCCCTGGCCCTGGCCCTGGCCCTGGCCCTGGCCCTGGCCCTGGCCCTGGCCCTGGCCCTGGCCCTGGCCCTGGCCCTGGCCCTGGCCCTGGCCCTGGCCCTGGCCCTGGCCCTGGCCCTGGCCCTGGCCCTGGCCCTGGCCCTGGCCCTGGCCTGGCCCTGGCCCTGGCCCTGGCCTGGCCCTGGCCCTGGCCCTGGCCCTGGCCCTGGCCCTGGCCCTGGCCCTGGCCCTGGCCCTGGCCCTGGCCCTGGCCCTGGCCCTGGCCCTGGCCCTGGCCTGGCCCTGGCCCTGGCCCTGGCCCTGGCCCTGGCCCTGGCCCTGGCCTGGCCCTGGCCCTGGCCCTGGCCCTGGCCCTGGCCTGGCCCTGGCCCTGGCCTGGCCCTGGCCCTGGCCCTGGCCCTGGCCCTGGCCCTGGCCCTGGCCCTGGCCCTGGCCCTGGCCTGGCCTAACCCTGGCCTGGCCCTGGCCCTGGCCTGGCCCTGGCCTGGCCTGGCCTGGCCTGGCCTGGCCTAACCCTAACCCTAACCCTAACCCTAACCCTAACCCTAACCCTAACCCTAACCCTAACCCTAACCCTAACCCTAACCACTGTCGCCTTTGGTTTGCTTAGTTGGGGACACTTGACATTTGATATTCAACAATATTTTGATCTGCCTGCATTGACACCATTGTATGCGAACTGAACTGAGCTGGATGATGACATCACTGTTCACTCCAGTGCTGATATAGATAAATTAACTAAATAAATAACTATTGATTCTTACATCGGAATGAATCAATACTGAATTTACTTAAGATGAATAATGACACAATTTTCTTTAAGAGCTGCTGTGCAGCCAAAATTATATACCAGTTATCACTGTAAAGCTGCTTTGACACAATCTGCATTGTTAAAAGCGCTATATAAATAAAGGTGACTTGACTTGACAGTGTCTTCTGAAGACAAGTGGAGAGTGGCTTCAGCTTTGGGACTGCAGAATTGCCAGAGAGCTGTAAACAGATGTGGGTGAGATGCAAAGAAAACTGATCACAGATTAGTAGGACTGCATCTCCTGTATCTGAAGCAGAAGCAATGCCTGTGTCAAACAGGAATGAGAGTACATTTAAAAAAATAAATAAATAAATAAATAAATAGTAGTGTATAATCTGCAGCCATGTGATGGTAGACTTAGGCCTTCACATGAATTAGGTCTCCACATGAGGGCTGAGGCTTCTGAAGTGCCAAAGATCTAAGTGCACAAGTGATCACTGGTTGAAAATATCAGCACCTTTATAAAGAAGACTACAGCACATGAATAAAATCAAAACCAGTTTCAAAAACGTTCTGTACTATTATGCAGTTAAATACAAAAGGAGCAGGAATAAAACATTAACAACAAAAGAATATTACTTGGAGGATGCTCTTGGTTCTCTTTAAACACTTAAGACAAATGACTGGTTTAAAGCAATGCTTAAGTTAAAAGGGCAAGCAGTAACTTCTTACCTTCAGAGAGTCTACTACATGTGGCTGTACTTGGTTTAAAGTGCTTTTGCTTCCATTAGTGCTTCTTGCAGAAACTGGTTGAATGCTGGTAGTCACTATAAAGTTGTTGACCCATTAGGTTAAGGGAATATGGTTCAACCCAATAAATAGAACAAGCAAGTGTAAAAATAGCAAGGATCAAAGGTTGGTCTTCAAACCTGGAAGGACTTCACATCTGGGTAGCTGTTGATTTTCCAAAAGGTTAGTTTGGCATGTCAGGATCTCACTGGAACAAAATAATCAATGAATTAAAGTGCATTTACTCCGTCACATTTCTGTTACTCTAGACAAATTAGCAGTTACGTACACAAGTAAATAAGGTCCATCTGTGAGTTGCAGTAATGAGCTGTTCAGTCAAACAGATCTATAAGAGCTTGGAATGCTGTAGCATGAGCCAGAGGATATTGCAAGTGACATTTAGATACTGTTAGTAATTTAATGAAGCTCAAAGAAGTTATTGCACAGAAGTATATTTCCAAGTAATAATAAGCAAACCTGCTCCTCTAATCCTAATTTAATGAGGGGTGTGGAAGGAATTGACAGTCTTGTAGTTATCAGGAACAGGCTTTTAAAAGTTCACAGGTTAGTCAAATCCTGAATAACTGATACCGCTCCAAACACTTTGAAATTAGCCTGTAGGGTAGGACGAACTACTGTACCTGTGATGCCAATGTCAGAGAGGGTGGACAGGATGACCAGGTGACTTACAGCAAAGGCCACAGACAGGGCCAGCAGGAGAACAGATGATCAAGTTCAATTGAAGTGTCTGAAGTGTTTCAGCAACAGAAAGGCAGTCACCTTGTAAACACTGCTTCTGAAGCTAGACTGGTAGGATGCATTTCCCAAAAACATTGGAAGCCTAAGTAGACAGTAGAGAGCAGTGATGCCAATGGTTTCCATGATTTACTTTAGCATACAATGCTTTAAGGAAATGCAGCCCAGGTTGTTCTGAGCGAGAGAAAAGCAGAAAGCTGACTTGTCAAACTTGTCAAAAAGAGCTGGTCAAAAGTGAGATGACCTTGGTCCAATGAGTCAGACAGCATTTGTGAGCCAGGCACTGGTGGTTGTCGCATGAACTGACCCATCGGTAAGGAGACATAATATCAAGGCAGGATATTAAAATGGCACACAATAGTACTGATAGCTTCAATATCAAACAAATTATGGCAGGATTAATAAATAGTGGCATGACATGCCACACAAGTGTTAACGCAGAAAGCAAATTCGCAAATTGGAAATGATCAAACCTGCACTGTTTGGGGAGTATGGGAGAGAAGCAAGCAGAGAGGGCTAAAGGAGTTGCAGTGTTGTCAGCAGGAATCCATGATTCAGTCAAAGCTAGAATGATGCATATTCACTGACTGGCAGAGATGAAAGCAGGGATGATGTCAACTTTGTTTACTGGCTGCCCTACAGACTCACTGTCCAACGGAGAGTGATAAGCTGTGGTGGAGTACTAAGACAAAATAGGTACCTGAGAGTATTCGTCTACAGTGGCATTTAGACTGTCATCTTCAATAAACAAGAAATACAACAAAGGCAAATTGTAAGATAAAGACCATATAATAAGGGAGGAACAAATTCAGATTACAACAAATCAGAGCAGACATCAGAACAAAGAAACAGATATTACTTCAGTATCATTAGATCTTATTAGACCGAAACAGAAATGGGACTTAAGTCCACATTATATGTACTAACAATTTCTCTATAATATGAAATAAAACAAGCACACATTGCCACTGACAATCCATCCCACTTCAACTCAGTTTTACGGGATGAATTAGATATGAAATCATATACACTGGAAGGCTCATGCAGTGCCATTGAACAAAATCATGCAGTCCCAAACAGTTACCAGAACAAATACTACAGCTCTATGCAAAAGGAGCTTATTTTAAAAAATAAAAATCCACCTTTATAAATGGCAGCATATTTTTGAACAACATAAAGCACGCTCAGAATAGGTTAAACTTGTGGCATTTACAAATGCAGTAAGAAACAAGCACCATTTCTGTAGGTATGATGAGGGCCATATGTAGATCCACCCCAATAAAATGCTGTTGGATGTTTACTGCCTGTGTATCTTTTTGAAGTTACCAGAGTATTTCTAGATCAATATGCATTTTAGAGTCTAAAACCAATCACATCAGTAATAAGACAAATAAAAGCCATGCTAATGCTCACAGAAAATCAGTGATCCTTTGGTTCGTAAAGGTGCAATATAAAACATTTACATAAATAGGCCTTTATGACAGCAAATTGGTGCTAGACCTTTCACAGCATGTATAAGCCACACACATATAAAAAGGGAAATGCATTTAAAGAATCAATTTAAAACATTGCCCCTACTAGAACAACCAGAAAACACTCTGTTAATAGTACAATAGCTGTAACCTATACAATCTTCTGCAAGTGAAGATGTGAAAAGGCAAAGACTTCACAAACTTCACAAAGCTTACCCAATTCGTTGTATAATCGAAATAGTTCACATTGCAATATAGAAGCGACTTCCACTGTTCACGGCTCTTTTAAAGTGATTATTCCTCAGTCACAGTTTGTATGTATAGAAAAGAAAAGAGAATACCACTGAAGAAGAGGAAATAAAGGCAGGTATGTAGAAATATACATTCACATTAGGCTAAACTCGAAACTCATTTTAATCTGATGCCATTTCTCTTGATGCAGTTCACCTGTCACATACAATCAACACAGTGCATGTGCTCTGATCCCACCTCCAACAGGGCTGTGAGCAAACCAAAGAAAAAAATACAAGTTAAACATACAAGCACGGTAAATATAAGCCAAATGAAGGAGGAGAGATTAAATAGCTTAGATTTGCAATGACTGAAGTAGAGTTTCACATCCTTTTGAAGCATAGCAAGCTTTTCCAGCACTCCAACTTTCACCTCAGGCTGACAAGGATGACCAATTCCAGCTAGTGTGCATTTATAGCCATAAACAAAATCATTGACAGTCATGTAAGCAACCAGAAATTAAATTCATCAGATAACCAAACCTCAATATTATACACTTTTTATACATGCTCTAATCAACAACTTATTTTATTAACAGCCAGGAATACAAATTTCATCATTGTTAAGTCAATCAATTTTAAAACAATAAATAATCCCATCCATCCTCCACACTTGGTTTCTCCCACCTCCCATAATGCACCACAGCACAGACCATTGATTTTTTGACTGGTTCCGGTAAAGTGGCAATTTGTGCTGGTTTTGACTGAATTGTGCAGTTTTCCCTTAAAGGATTAGTTCACTTTCAAATGAAAATTACCCCAAGCTTTACTCACCCTCAAGCCATCCTAAGTGTATATGACTTTCTTCTTTCTGATTAACACAATTGGAGAAATATTAATAAATATCCTGCTGCATCCGAGCTTTATAATGGCAGTAAGCATTACCAAACGAGTATGAGCTGAAGAAAGAGCCTCCATCCATCATAAACATACTCCATACAGCTCTGGGGGGTTAATAAAGTCCTTCTGAGTCGAAATGATGCATTTGTGTAAAAAAAATATCCATATTTAACAAGTTATGAAGTAAAATATCTAGCTTCCGCCAGACCACCTTCCGTATTCAAGTTACAAAGAAAGTGTAAATTGGCGTCGTGTCAGTGTTAAACTTTTTCCGTAAGTTGAATAGGGAAGGCGTTGGATGTAGCGTAAGCTTTTTGAACTGCAAGAGTTTTACACTTTCTTCGTAAGTTGAGTATAGAAGGCGGTCTGGCGGAACTTGATATTTTACTTCATAATTTGTTAAATATGGATATTTTTTTTTTACACAAACGCATCACTTCGCTTCAGAAGGCCTTTATTAACCTCCCGGAGCCTGGAGGCTCTTTCTTCGGTTCAGTTCTCACTCAGTTCTCCTCTGGCCAGCAAACAAACACAGTGTGATATTGATTCAGGCAATATTGGAGGTCAGAAGTCAGACTGGATCAGAACATTCAAAATATTTAATCCAGTTCCATCTGGTTGAAGATCGGATTCATCACGCTGGTATGGAGACGGGTTTGTTACATTAGCAGTTAGGTTCTGTGATTGTCGCCAACTGATTTAAACCTTGCTTTTAGAGACAAATATCCTTACACACAGGATACAGTAAGTGCACACTTAAGTGAGTAAATGTGATGATAAATTTAGATTTTTTTTTTTTTTACAAATAAAATGAATAATATTTTAAATATTATAAGAGTATTACATTCATTAGCATGCAATGTCACTGTCTCTTTCTGATTGGATATGAGAGCTCCAGTCAATGTTCTGTCAATGTGCATAAAAGGAGGCTGTTGTCATTTGATCAGATGTTTTAATAAACCTGGGACACTCACCTAATTATGCTTTCCATTCCGTATGTTGTTATGAAAGTTTCCTTATCTTTCCAATATGGGTTACATTTATGGAACTGCTTTCTTGATTAATATAGTAACATTTACTTCATGTGACTGTGAAAAAAAAACAAAAAACATCTGAAAACACATAATAATTATAATAATAATAAATCTTTATTTTGTATAGCGCCTTTAAAGGAGCTTCTCAAAGCAATTTACATAGTAGAAATACATTAAAGAATAAAACAAAATACAAATCAACAATGGATAGATACCACAATAAACAAGAGAGAGTGAGAGAGGAGTGTGATATGAGAAGTCAAACATGATTCAAAATATTCCAAATTAACAACATTTGATAAATGTTAAATGATTTACCATGACTATGTGCATAAAGCATGATATGAATGTGTGAAAGAGTGTTGACTTTTTGAGTGTTGACCTGAAAATGAAATATCTGAACTGTTTGTAATGGTTGTAATTCATGAATGTAGTAGCGCCGATCCCTAAACGCGGAGTATGCAGCCTGTGTAGAGCACTAAACTACCAAATGATTTTACCCTCTTATAATTTTGGTCTTTTTTGAAAGAAGACACTTAGCAGATTATTTCTGAAGCATAAGTAATAAATATAATAAAATTATAAATAAAAACTCAGAAAGCCTTAAGTTTACTGTAATGAAAATGTACTGCACTAAACTTTTTTCTTTTATGAAAAAAATACAAAAAAGATCTTACTCTAAAATTGCAAGATTATTATGTAGATCATTTTAAAAACTTGAATGTACATTTATAACACTATGTATTAGCCCAACATGATAAACGCTCCTGCAGTAGAGTTAATACAGCTACTGAGAGAGTTACTGCAAATATGAGATGGAAATGTGAAAAAGGTTAGGGTTTTCTTATTTTAATCTTTCACTGCCTGTTTAATGCAGAAGGTCTGATTTAAGATCATACCAGATATCTTTCCTGAGATCCAGGTATGGGGTGCAGACTTCAGTTCAAACACACTTGTAATGCTGAACACCTAGATTAGCTGATTGAGGAGTGTGTCTGGCAACCTTTGGTTTATTAGAGTGAGCTTTAGTGCCATTTTACTAATTGCCCACATGGTGGCAGTATTGTGTTGTATTTTTAGACCAAGGGAAGGAGAGGGTTCTGTCCTACCGTGTGTTGCTAACCTGAGGATTCAAACTGCAGCCTGTGGAGAGCAAAAACTGAAGTGCTTCAGCTGTCAGTGTCTGCATCATTCAGAGACAGTCTTCAGATGAACTGTTACTGACCACAACACACTGCATCTATATGTGCCTTATCTTTTAATCCAGGATGTACCTCATAGACAATTAATAACTAATCTTACAGTTTAAACACTACCACAGCTAGGGTAACAGCTGAGCCTGGTGTCCCTTAAGGTTTTTGTCTCTAGTGTCACTAGACACTAAACTATGACTCTTGTAACAATATAATGTTCTATAAAGCTGCTTTGAAACAATGCATATGTTATACAAATAAATATGACTTGAAAACATGCTAAAAACAACTATGAGGAGCTCATCCAACTGGGAGAGAGTGGGGTTTGAGGCCTGTTCACACCAAGACAAATTATCTAAGGGAAAATTCAGTGCGATAAACATTTTAATTTGAATGGTTAATGGATCTGTTCAGACCAACACAAACATTCACATGCCATCACTGGGATAGAACTGTTTTAAGGAGAGGCGTTGTAATTCTCTTCCCTGGTACTACCTGGTAGTGCTCACAAACATTTGTTAATTTACAACTATTTTGCTAAACGACAGTGAACAGCAAAGCAAGAAAGTGGAATTCATGTCTCTTGATGATCTTTACAGCTATTGAACGGAACTGAACTGACTTCAGCTGAACAATGACACGATTGTCTTTTTAGAGCTGCTTTACAGCAGAATTGAACTCTGCATCATTGAATTGTTATTTTCCTGTTTATCACTGTAAAGCTGCTTTGAAACAATCTGTATTGTATACAGCGCTGAATAAATAAAGGTGAATTGACTTTGTCTCTGTACTCTGAATTTTGTGATGTTCAAAAAACATCATAGCGAAGACAACAATCTGCAGATGAGCGTTTACTCATGCGATGAGGTCACGTGTTTCTGATGACCTCTGTATGTGGTTTAGAGCCCGTCTACACTTGTATTTAGAGCTGACCACTTGTGATCTGATCACAGACATGCATCTTATTAACAGGTGGAAAATGGGGCCTATTTGTCCACTCAGATTTATTTATATAGCGCTTTACACAATGCACATTGTTTCAAAGCAGCTTTACAGAAAGCCATACTGTTATGTCTATAATGCCATAATACTTCACACTGAGCAGTTTAATCAGGGGAACGTCACTTCATAATGCTTTAATCCCGCAGTCAGAGGCGACTGTGGCACCTTCTCCTCTAGCTAAACTTAAAACAACGACAACATAAACATTAACGTGCAAGTGTCTTTGAGGCTCGTCTCTGATTTACTGAAGTGGTGGATACAGATTACGCTCAGGTTAGGCGGCAGCAGTTCAGTCTTTGTGAGGTCAAATGAGGAAGACAGGAAGGTGCACAGTCAATAATAGTTGATTTACAATGGTCACTTGTCAAAGTTTGCGAATTTGTTCAGCAGCACAGAATGTTGGGAATGGGACATTAGCCTGGGCCAAAGCTGGATCAAGTAGTCCCAGAACCCAAAAGTGAGAAGGGAGGGAAAATTCATTCACGTAATGTATAGAGTATGAAAAGTGTTAGCGGTTCTGGCAGATAACTATGATTAAGGAATGAACTATGAGGACACTTGACTGAAAAGATGAGTCTTAAGTCTAGACTTAAACTAAGAAAGAGTGTGTGAAGTCTATTCCAGAGTTTAGCTCGAAGTTCAGCAATGTGACAGACAGATCGCTATCAAACATAATTCAAAACAATCGGTAGAAGTACAGCAAAACCACATCCCTGAAGATGGTCTGGATGTGAGACCAATGTCGTGATATTTCAATTCTCAGTAGCTTCAGATCATGTAGATGAGGTTTACAGACACGACACCAATCCAACAAACTGAACCTTTTATTAGGAGGTTCTTATTTCAGTATAAATCACACTACACATTTCCTTTAGAAAAATCGTTATGTACACTACAGTGCTGACGAATCAAACAGAACCAAAGAAACCCTTGATATAAATAAGCTCTATGGAAAAGCCTGTAGAGTCTTTAAAAGAATTGTCATCTTACAAAAAATATATATGTTCATGTCAGCTCTAATACGACTAAAGCCTACAACTGAAAATATATTATTCAAGGACCTGTTTGGATTTGAAGTATTTTCTCAGTGCAGCCGAGCCGAAGTGCTTGGATATTTCACAGTTACGGACAGGCACTGAGGAGCGAGTTACGAGCTACATTTGCCATGTTGACAACCAGTAACAGGAGAAAGACAGAGAGAAAGAGAGAGAGAGAGACAGATGAGAGAGATTCAGCAGAAGTTGACTGTCTAACAGAAGTCTTGGAGACGTGCCGCTGTTTCTTTCTCTGCTCTTGTCAGATCGATTAAAAAGAAAGTAAAACCGACAGTAGAAATGAACGTGAATAAATGAAGCGCTGTTTAAAAACCGTTCTGTACAAATCAGTATAAAAAGTCTTTGTGTGGTTCATGCGGGTGCGGCCTGACGGCCTTTGGGTGCAGAGAGTCTTGGGGGCGGTCCGGCCTCGAATGGGGCGGGGCCAAGGGCGGAGCAGTCCAGCTGATTGACAGTCCAGAGCTCAGTTTGGGGCCGGGTTTGGTTATTAGTGTGGAGTGTGTGTGTTTGGCTGTGTTAGCAGAGTGTGTGGGTTTGGTTGTGTTAGTACTTTGTGTTAGTTTGGGTATGTTAGTACTTTGTGTGGGTTTGGTTGTGTTAGTAGAGTGTGTGGGTTTGGTTGTGTTAGTAGAGTGTGTGGGTTTGGTTGTGTTAGTAGAGTGTGTAGGTTTGGTTGTGTTAGTAGAGTGTGTAGGTTTGGTTGTGTTAGTACTTTGTGTTGGTTTGGTTGTGTTAGTACTTTGTGTTGGTTTGGTTGTGTTAGTACTTTGTGTTGGTTTGGTTGTGTTGGCAGAATGGCTGGGTTTAGTGGGTGTTGAGGGTGTGTGGCCCGGTTTGGGGACAGAGGAAGAGTGGAAATATCTGGATGCCGAGGGGTGTGTGTGTTTGGTTGGAGCCGGTGTGTGTGTGGGTTTGGGTGTGTACGGACTGGCCGTGGAGTTGCGTGACGTGTTGGCTGCAGCGGTGGAGGGGTGTGAGGGAGCGCTGGAACATTCTGACACGTGGTGCACTTTGGGTTGTCCGTCAGGTGAGGAGACAAGAGGCGGAGTCAAGCTGTTGCTTCCGGGAAGAGCCTTGGGCGGTCTTTCAGCAAGTAGCTCCGCCCTCTCTATCTTTATTTGCGTTACGCACGGCGAATCTCGCGTGGGTCTGAAGTCCGTGTTTGCAGCTTTGATGTTCTCACCAGTCGACTCCTGCTTGATGATGTGCTGCTTCAGCTCAGCGCCTTCCTCGCGAGCCTCCTCTTCCTCGGGCTCCTGATGATACTGTTTCAAGCGCACATGCCAGGCGAGGCTGCACACGGCCGACACGCTCTTGAACTGGTGAACCACGTTGCGAGGGATAAAGTAGATGTCGTTATCGTAGAGCTGGATACGAGCGTAGCGGATTCCCTCTCGCCTCAGCTGATTGAGTTTAGCATCGTCGACCCACTGCACACACTGGAGAGAGAATGAGCAGGACACACTCATTACACTTCATATGAAACCGGTCCACTTTTGACATTGCAGTGACATGTTAGGGTTTTCCAGCCCCACACAAAGTCACATGTAGCACACTTTAATCCAAAACAACATTCAGAATAATCCATAAAATGGGATTTAATAAAAGAAACTTCACAAACGTACAGAGCTGTTCAAACCCTCAGTGTGTGTGTGCAGAACACGACTCGATCATGACACGAGTGATGATTGACACAGTGGTCACCATAGCAGCGTTCTGGTATCTCGTGCATTTGATATCCTCTATTAATTACCAAAGTAATATTACAGCGACCATAGACGTTGTTATGTTTGGCAATTTTCACTAACCCTAACCCTATCGACAGAGGCGTCTGTTGTGTTTATGTTTGTAAGGCTGCTGTGTGGAGCGCTCTCTTCAACTGTTTTACTGTCCATTGATGGGCCAATGCAGGACGCCATATTTTGGTCTTATTTCCAATATAAAGCATTTGGATTTTTTTCGGTTTCTCTTGGAATTGTTCTTGTTTGCTTTAGGGGTGCTCTGATTAACCGGCTACCGATCGCTATAGGCCGGTAATTGCTTTGGGAAGTTTGATCGGTGGTCGGTATAAAGGCCGATCTCACGCTGATGACGCATAAAGGCGCGCGCCTCATGTGAGAGGAATGGCATGACATGCAGCAGCGCCGTCTCAATCTCTGTCCAGCGCGGGTAAAATAATTATAATGCTAAAAGGTGAGGTACAATTCATATCTCTTTATTAAATAACTTACAAAGTAATTTGAAAACTTTCCATGAGACGTAATTTCACAGACAGCGTTAAGTGAATCAGTGCACGCTCTCTCTCTTTCCCTCTCAAAATGTGCAAATGGCTTCACATCACCACATTGCGTCTGCACTATAAGCGAGCTGCACACTGAACAGCTGACAAGAATTGACACTTGCACAATCGAGGCAGTATCTCATCATCACTATAGTTTATAATTTGCATTTCTTTTTAAGTCTTGCCAGCGTTTAACTCAGTCAGCACTCGCTCGCTCTCCTAGAGACGGAGCGCTCATGCACACTCAAAGCACACACACATAAGCAGCCTCACAAACAGCTCGCGAGTACCAAATTGCGCTTACATTGTCAAATACACACAAATGTATGTACAAAATGACCGTCCTGACGAGAATGCACGTAAACACAGTCGGTTTTGAACGTAAACAGTTGTGTAACTGCATGTGTAACAGTAGCCTTTATTGGATCCATGTATTCGGTATTAAAGTGACAGCAGCCAAATAATCCTGCTACTGTGTCTGATTTTTTTTGTTGTTGTTTGATTAACATTAATGACACTCACTGCTCTTGAATGAATAACTTTGGTAACCTTAAATGTAATGATTAATCTGTATTTAATTTATTCAGGGAAGACTATCCAGTAATATTTTACAATTGATTCCTTATTACATTTCTTTAGTATTTCTTACCTCAATACTACTGTTACTACTGCTTCCTGTGATTGATGATCTGTGATTGGCTCCATAAATCCTGATCGGAGCACCCTTATTGTTTTTTCTAACAAGATCTGGCAACACGAACAAGTCAAGGCTTGTAAAGGCCCTGATGTACTCTCGACAGTGTTATTTTTTGTTCTTCACTTTGGGTAAAATGAAGTTTGAAATACATTTGCAGCGATGTACCGTTAGCGAACATCCTGATGATGCCCACATTTAGATTAAAGGAATAGTTCACCCAAAAATTAAATTTCTGAAGCTCCAAAAAGCACATCCATCCATCATTAAAGTAATCCATATGCTCCAGTGGGTTAATAAATGCCCAATGAAGCGAAGCGATGGGTTTTTGTAAGAAAAATATCCTGCCCATGTCATACGCCCTATGTCAGGTCAGAGGTCACCCTTCCGTTGGAACTCGACCCTCCCGTGTTTAATTTACATCTATGTATGAAAATGTTGTTCATTTTGTAGATTTGAATTATGAATTAACACAACACTGCATGGTATTGTGATACTATAGCTGGTATAGTATCGTAAGATATGTTTATGGTATCATGACAACCCTAGAAGGAAGTACAACATATCACAGTCAAATGTTAAACATTCGAGCACAAACCTCTGTGAGCGGATCATGTGTGATGTGCGCTAGTGAGGGTTTCACAGAGGATGTATGCAACATCCAGTATATAACCAAACAGGAAGTGAGCTCACCTGAGACAGGGGCGGCTCGTACAGGTCTAGCTGCAGCCGCTGCACCACGTCAGGAAAATCAGCAGCGTGGAAACAGATCACGTCTTTGGTTATGCGTGGAGGCTCAGCACTGCAAGAGAACACAAACACAGACAATGACACGAGATCAGCAGCTCACGCAACACATCACACCAGTCAGGTGATTCATGACCCTTTCAGAAGAATCACAACTGCATGTCGGCTGACACTGTGTGTGTGTGCCTGTGTGAGTGTGTGGAGTATGTGCGTGTATGTGAGAATGTGTGTGTATACAAGTGTCTGTGTGTGTGTGTGTGTGTGTGTGTGAGTGTGTACAGATTTATATTACATTTTGGGGACCAAATGGTACCCACAAGGATAGTAAAACCTGACATCACCTATATTGTGGGTACCAGCCAGCAGTCCCCATGGGGGAAATGGATTAATAAACATACTAAATGATGTTTTTTTGAAAATGTAAAAGTGCAGAATGTTTTCTGTGATGGGTAGGTTTAGGGTAGGTGTAGTGTAGGGGGAGAGAATGTCCAGTTTGTACAGTATAAAAACCATTACATCTATGGAGAGTCCCTACAAGGATAGTGAACCAGACGTGTATGTGGAGAAAGTGTTTGTGTGTGTGTGTGTGTGTGCGCGTGCGCGCGCTCACCCTTCACCGCAGCGCACAGCTTTCAGCACTCCCACGGCAGCAGTAGTCTGGCGTTCGAACCCTTGACCGATGTGGTCAGCATGAGCTCGGGTTCGGTCCTCAAACAACATCTCTCGTGGCTCACTGGCTCGAGGCAGATACTGGAGATTCTTAATTTCATTGGTTGACCTGCAAAAAGGACTAATTATGATTATTTTCAGCATCATTTACATTACAAATGAAACACAAACACACACACAAGCATTGATCCTGGAGAATCACTGACACTCAACTCTACACATGTGTGCGTCTGTGTGTGTGTCTGTTGTGTATCTGTGTGAGTGTCTGTGTGACAAGGCCGTAACCATGTCTTGAACATTGTGTGAGTGTGTGTGTTTGTCTGTTTGAGTGTGCGTGTTTTTGTGACATATCAGGACACAAATTTGCATAATGACATAGGTATGACATAGGTATTACAAGGAGAGGGTGACTTATGAGGACATTACCCCATGTCCCCATTTTTCAAAAGGCTTATAAATCATACAGAATGAGTTTTTTTGAGAAAGTAAAAATGTGCACAGTTTCCTGTGATGGGTAGGTTTAGGGGTAGGGTTGGTGTAGGGCGATAGAAAATACGGTTTGTACAGTATAAAAACCATTACGCCTATGGAATGTCCCCACAATTCACAAAAACAAACCTGTGTGTGTGTGTGTGTGTGTGTTGAGCACTGATTTTATTGATCTGAACTGTTGCAGCTCTGTGTTCATGATGAAGATGTTGATGATGTTCTGGACTGATATTAGAAAGGTCGATCATGACACAAGATTGAGTTCTGATATCAGTGTGAAACTAAGAGACAGACAAACACACACACACAGGAGTGAAGGTTGGTGCGTTACCGTTTCCGTTTGAAGGGAGACTTTGGCATATCAGTGACGGGGATCATCTGCTCTCCAGGCCGAACCCACATGATGGGACCGTCGTCGCTCTCTGTTGGGCTCTTCAGCTTCAGACTGGAGAACGTCCCCCACGGCAGCGTCCGCTACACACACACACAAATTCAGCCTCACAAAACACTGATCAATACATTGCTGTCAAAAGAAAAGTGTGTGTGCAAGAAAGACAGGGGAAACACACCTCCAGGAAGGGCGACTTCTCCAGCATGCTGAGGAATTCTGGGAAATAATCGCCCACCTCCTCGTCCACAGCACCCACCAGACTGATCTGCCTCATAGCGCCGGCGCGGTACGTCCCGTGCGAGTAACTCCTCCTCACCTGAACACACACCACACGCCGCTGTCATGTGTCATTGTTTCTATATGTTGTTTGTGTTGTAAACAGGGGTGTAACGATACATCGTTATATCGAGATATTGTGATATAAAAATGCAACGATATGTATCAGTAATGCAAACAATATGATTCGCGATATAGAGTTATTTTTATCCAAGGCTCAGCTTTATAAAGTATAATTCACCCAAAAATGCAAATTCTGTCATCATGTACTCACCCTCATGACATTTCAACCTAAGACTTTCGTTCATCTTCCAAACACAAAGATATTTTTTATGAAACCTGAGAGATTTCTTTCCCTCCATTTCAAGTCAATTCCCCTAAAACTTAAAAGATCCAAAAAATGGTCATAAAAGCATCGTAAAAATAATCAATCGAGCAGTCTAATCCAAATCCAAGTCTTCTGAAGAGACACACTGGGCCTCATTCATGAAACTTTCGTAAATATATGAGTAAATTCTGAGTAATTTGCGTATAAAATGGACCTTCCTGAAAACTCTCCTCCAGAATCACATACGCTCCGTAAACATTCGATTTGATAGGTAAACGTGTGTAATGAACGAATTTCAATCATTCGTAAATAGGCGCGTACACACACACATTCACAATTAGCATAATCTCTGCCCAAGAATTGAAGTGTCCAGGAATGCTGTGGAATCTTCTGGACTCCCTTATCAGGTTTAGCTCCAGTATATTGCATAAATGCAAAAGAGACTAATAGGCCAAATGCCTAATGATAAATATTCAATTAACATGTGTCCACCACACCATTTTAGCCAGATGAAAAAATGCCTGGTGCTCTTCTGAAAACGTCCAGCTGGGTCCACTATGGGTTCAAGTGTACTATAAGTGGTAACTAAATAAATTTTTTTTAATACAGAGATAGTATATTAAAAGCACATTTTAGTTCATATTTCATGGTGTCTCAAAATAGCACAGTTGAGTACACTTAGATGTTCTTAAGATTATCCTAAGAAGTGCTAAAGAATAATTTTTAGTATATTAAGTACAAAATTAGTGCGCGAAAATAGAGCACTTTAAGTACATTATAGAAATGTTTTGGGGTTTTTTTTTTCACCTGGGAGAGTGCAAGTATATGTGTCTAACATAATTCTGTATTTTCAGAATCATGAATATTTTTATTCTGGTGTCACCATGGCCATGTGCTATGGAATCCCAAGTCTGCCAAAATTAAAAATAAATAAATACATAAATAAATATACAAAGAAATGTTAAAAAAAAAAGCAAAAATAAATAAATAAATATATAAATAAATATACACAGAAAAGCAAAAAAAAAAAAAACTAAAATAAATTATTTATACATTTATTTCCTTATTTATGTATATATATTTTTTTCATTTATTTATACATTTATTCATTTCGATTTTTATTTATTTCCACATTTATTTATTTCCATATTTGTTAATTTCCACATTTATTCATTTCTACATTTCTTTATTTCTACATTTATGTATTTTTACATTTCTTTGTCTGTAGGGTAATGAGTAGGGCGTGGTTTACCTCAGACATAGCAATCGAGCTCAGAGTAGGCGAGAGCGAAGCGTTGAGGCCACAGTGACACCTTGTGGTGCGCCCGAAATACAAGAAGTGTAGCCTACTGACGTTGATACTGGGATGAATGATTTGGATATGGCTAAAATCTTAGATCATGGGTTAAGTAATATCACTCTAACTGTACTGTGTGACATGGATAGGCTATTCTTTATTCCGGACATGGCCATACAACATTGTCTGGTCTGGATTTGTAAAATGTCCTGCGCTGGCAAACATGAGCAGCAACATCTTCAGCAGATCTGATAACAGGGACTCTGAAATGGAAGCGCTTGCTTTTTCCCATTATTAATCATTTGAATGAATGGGCTTGCATTTGATTGAGATTCAGGCACCGGTCAGAACATGGAAAGGATCGAACCAGCGCACATATAGGCTACAGTGAAGTCGACGCAAGCATATTGATCAATGCATTTGAAACGAGACAGCAAATTCACTTCACATTCATATTTCCTACTTTTACATGCACAACATGTGACAAACGCTTAAAATACTACGCAAATTTCAAAGATCAAAAATAGAACGAGGCATCGGTTACAGTAGAACATTTTTTCGCGTCGCGTCTCCCCTCGTGGGGACGTTCTAAAACGCTTAACGTGAAAAACGCTTAACGTGGCTTAATGTACTAAGACAGTGATTTTAAAAAAACGTTGAGATCATATTCAGGGCTCATCTGATTTTTTGTAAATAGTATACTTTATTAGTATGACGTTTAGTGAGTTTGGTTTTTTAAAATCACTGTCTTAGTACATTAGTACTTAGTACATTTTTGTTTTTTTTGCTTTTCTATGTATAATTATTTATTTATTTTTGCTTTTTTTTACATTTCTTTGTATATTTATTTATTTTTAATTTTGGCAGACTTGGGATTCCATACTGTGCATGCAGGACAGAGTCCAAGCCTAGTCAAGTCCACCCGCAAAAGTCTATACCAAATTTAGCATTTTAATCATTTTTGTTAACTTGTTACCATATGTCTTAGAAGTAATAATAATAATCTAACCCTCTTCTTTATTTTGGCTTGAAGTATCGCAAGTTCAGTATTGTGAATCGTATTGAATCGTGCATCATTACACCCTTAGTAGTAAAGTCCATAAAAATATTACAAAAGAATAATTGAGCAAAAGAAGCTCTCAGCAGCTGTGAACACACAGCAGAACTGCAACTGGTTTGAAATGTTTTGACACAATTATTGTGTTCTCTTGAATGAATAATGAAGCACCAGTGAAGAGCTGTGAGGTCATGTGACCAGGGGAATGTGAAGTGAGCAGTGCATTATGGGATTGATGACATCACTCCAGTCATGTCCAGCCTGCTAATGCCTGCAGGACTGACTCATCTCTGCCTGACATGCAGCAGAACAAACACTGCTCTCGCTCTCTCTCTCTCTCTCTCTGTGTGTCCAGCCGTTTTATGGAGGTCACGTTTCTATTATTGGTACAAACGGAGGAGGAGCAGATGCTGTTTCTAATGAGATGATTCTCCCAACATCAGATCTCACGGGTCTGTCTGCATGTTTGGGTTGTGTCCGTGATATCGTCTGTGTGTGTAAGAGTAACAGTCAACTCACAGGTCACAAACACACACACACACACACACACAATCAAACACAATGACATCTTGATCTCTGCTCTTACCATTGCTGTGCTGTTGACACACAGCTTTGCTTTTTACTGTAACCAGACAATCCCACAGTATCTGCACTGACTGTCTGGCGAATGTCCCGGCATGAATAAAGGAACATCAACTGCAACTCAATCTAGCCACTGCAACAGTACAGTACAGTTTCACCATCCAGTTTGGTTCATCAACAATAATCACTGCACATCATCAGGAAGATCAGGCCCTTCCTAACCGAGCAGAACTTCTCATCCAGGACCTTGTCATTTCTAGACTGGACTACTGCAATCCTGTCATCCAGTCGTCTACTTCATGTTGACATGATGCCAAAATTCAGCAGCCTTTACCAATACCAGTGAAATGCAACAACTATTAATACCAAAGAAAAAAATGCTATTGAACAATTTTTTAATAGTTTAACTACTTTCACATGGCTGTCTCTAATGCACTTATAAGTGCTACTGCAAAGTGTAGCTGTGAAAAATTAGACTCTGATCGGAATTGATTCAATAAAGAATGTGATGTATCACAGATTTTTTTTCTCCCACCACTGCATGGCATATCCACATCTCGATCATCTGGAGCCTCATGGATAAAACCTTGTGTAGATTATATCCTGATAGAGCGTGTAAGCACAAAAAAATTCCAATTTATTGAATCTGACAGAAACCTGTCCCTGTGCAAAGTGCACACATAAATACCAATAACAGAAGCTCCAGCGTTTGTTTTTTAATAATAATTAATCATTTTAATAATGTGTGCATGGGAAGTGGCATATGCACTTTTTGTCACCCATTTTGTGTGCATGCAGCATTTATATATGAGGTCCCTGATCTGTTATTTGAGTCATACGTTTGCTTTCAGTGCAGAGGAATGATGTTTAATCTCCTGTGTCGCATCTCTGATGCAGCTCCAGATGAACCTACAAACACGTGACCTGTGACGTCTATCTACTAACCTGAGAGTGAAAGTTTGCCATAGTAGTCGTCTCGATGTCCTTTTTCCCCAGGATTTCCATTTTGACGGGTGAGTTGGGGAACTTACTGGAGAAGTACTCCAGGAAGTCTGGGAGGTAGGAGGCGGCCCCGTGAATCACACCCATGACGTAGTTGGCGGCCCCGTCCTGGTCCTCGCAAAACGCCAAGGTCACAAACTCCTGTGCAAACCTCTGCATCTCCACGGGAGACAGGACAGAGAGCTCTTTGCTGTAGGCATGCAGCACCAGGGCGCCTCCGTTGGGCTGGTTCTCCACATGAACCAGACAGCCGAACTCCAGCCGGTCCAGCCCGGGCAGTTTAGCGGCTTTGGCCACGCCGTCTCCGTCTGTAGTGCTCGAGCTCTGTGTGCAGCTGTTCTCCTGCTTCAGGCTGCAGCTGTTCACAGAGCCGCCCTGCTGGACGGGAGGCGGTGGCTTGAATTCTGCCCCAGATTTGGGGAGATCAGTACAAACCGTCTGGCTAGACTTGCTGTACATCTTGGGCCGCTTTCGCTTTTCACCTTCTTTATGTTTCTTTTTCTTTTTCTTCTTGACCTTTTTCATCAGCAAGTCCTCAGCGGAGTTTATCTTCGGCTTCTCTCTGTCACCTACAGCACAGGAGAAAGGTGATTAACTTCACAAAAATCCTCAGAACAAAAGAAAAAATGATTTTGCCCCCAACAACCAACAGAGCTAATAAGGACAGGAGCAGACACTGATGTATCAATGACTCGTTTACAAGTCGCGGTCTGTAAATCTCCAGAGTGCTTTCAGTTAAAGGTTTCTGTAGTGAAGGGGACACACATTAGGCAAGTTTAAGTAAATCCACAAGTTGAACACTCATTCAGCGCCAACTAGCAAAAACACTGTTCGAAATACTCACAAATTTCTTTCTTTTTTTTGCACGTTTTCCTCCAAAACCTACAATTTCCCATGAAACGCACTTAAAAGCATTGGGTTGAGTCGAGATGATGATTTTTTTTGTCTGTTAAGGTACTCGACTACAAAATGACTCTAAATGCCCATTTCCCAACCCAACCTGGAGAATAACCCTCTGTGACTGCGACTGTCTCCCTGATTCAGTCTGGTTTTGAACCGCCGAGCACCTTGAAGACTTTCTGGAACAGTGATTCTGTTACTCCTGAACAAATATGGACCCAAGCCATCAGAACCAGAACACACAGATCACTGCAACAGAACCACTGAATCCTGCAACAGTCTGCAGCTCTAATCTCAGACAAATGACATGTGCCGCATGAACACACCAACACACAACACGCCCTAGCACTCACACACTGTAAACACACACCCGGAGCAGTTTTGCTGCGGTGCCTGGGGAGTGATTGGGGGTTCGGTGCCCTGCTCAAGGGCTCCTTCCTATTTTTTGAAATATTAACACAACACTTAAAGAGTGGCTGTCATAAAACCTAACTAATGAAGAACAGTTTAAGTAAAAAATATAATATGTAATACAGTGCATATATTTATCAAACTGTTTCCTAACTGACTATTGAGTTTATGGTCATTGAATGTCTTTTCTGAGGTACAGTGGTGGTCAGAATTATTGGCACCCTTGGTAAATATAATCAAAGATAACTGTAAAAATAAATCTGCATTGTTTATCCTTTTGATTTTTAATTCATAAAATTAGCAAAAATCTAACCTTTCATTGAAGGAAAGTGTGGGGAAAATCACATTATGAAATAAATGTTTTTCTCCAAAACACGTTGGCCACAGTTATTGGCATCCTTTTATTCAATACTTTTTGCAACCTCCTTTTCCCAAGATAACAGCTTTGAGGCTTCACCTATAATGCCTGATGAGTTTGGAGAACACCTGACAAGAGATCAGAGACCATTCCTTCATACAGAATCTCTCCAGATCCTTCAGATTCCCAGCTCCATGTTGGTGCTTCTTCTCTTCAGTTCACTCCACTCATTTTCTTTAGGGTTCAGGTCAGGGGACTGGGACGGCCATGGCAGAAGCTTCATTTTGTGCTCAGTGACCCATTTTTATCTTGGTTTTAATGTTTGTTTTGGATCATTGTCCTGATGGAAGATCCAACCACGGCCCATTATTGGATTTCTAGCAGAAGTGGTCAGGTTTTGATTTTTATCTGTTGGTATTTGATAGAATCCATGATACCATGTATCTGAACAAGATGTCCAGGACCTCCAGCAGAAAAACAGACCCACAACATTAAAGATCCAGCAGTATATTTAACCGTGGGCATGGGGTACCTTTTTATCCATGTGTGCACCTAACCCATCTGGTGGGTTTGCTGCCAAAAGCTCTTTTTTTAGTTTCATCCGACCATAGAAGCCGGTCCAGTTTGAAGTTCCAGTCATGTCTGACAACTGAATATGCTGGAGATTGTTTCTGGATGAGAGCAGAGGATTTTTCTTGAAACCCTCCCGAACAACTTTTGGTGATGTAGGTGCTGTTTGATCATTTTTTTTAGGCTTTCTGAGACTCAAGACTCAACTAATCTCTGCAATTCTCCAGCTGTGAGCCTTGGAGAGTCTTTGGCCACTCCTCCTCACTGCATATTAGGATGATTTAGACACACGTCCTCTTCCAGGCAGATTTGTAACATCTTTAGTTGATTGGAACTTCTTAATTATTGCCCTGATGGTGGAAATGGGGATTTTCAATCCTTTAGCTATTTTCTTACAGCCACTTTCTATTTTGTGAAGCTCAACAATCTTTTGCTGCACATCAGAACTATATTCTTTGGTTTTTCTCGTTGTGATGAATGATTAAGGGAATTTGGCCTTTCCTCATGTTTATACTCCTGTGGAACAGGAAGTCATGGCTGGAGAATTTCATGTTCATGATCACCCTGGTGTGCTAAAAAAAAATGTAAATATGAATGGGAATATACTTCAGAGATATTTTACTCAAAAAATTCTAGGGGTGCCAATAATTGTGGCCAACGTGTTTTGGAGAAAAACATTTATTTCATAATGTGATTTTCCCCCCACTTTCAATTATTTTCCTTCAATGAAAAGTTAGATTTTTGCTAATTTTATGAATTAAAGATCAAAAGGATAAACAATGCAGATTCATTTTTATAGTCACCTTTGATCATATTTACCAAGGGTGCCAATAATTCTGACCATAACTGTAAATGTGACGTTACATGTTCTTTTGTTCACCAGTTGTTTTATTGACGTCTTTCTGCGGTTGAAACACTGATTGATTACATGAGACAAGATTCATTTCAGTAAGTTGTTCTGTATCTTTCAACACCTTCTGATGTTCATTCATGTTTATTTGCTGCTGTAACTAGTAGTAAAGATGAAGAGATGATCGGTTCATGATCTGTCACCACACATTAAAGAGACAAAGCACATTTATTGTGTAAATTTCATTATAAAACGTACAGAATTTGAAAGCTGACACTTTTTCATATCAAAGCACAAAGCATATTGTGATTATTGGATGGCAAGAGCTACAAATCATGTTGAGTGAAGTTTTTTTATGCGTCAACTGAAAACAGCACAGACTGAAATATCGATTTTATGTCAATAAAATGTCAATAAAACACCTTAAAACAAGGATGCAAAAACAATTTAAAAGTAACTAACACACTACTTTCTTCAAATAATGTAACATGATTAGTTAGTTTAGTCATCAGTTGTGTATAAACAATTGTGTAGTGCGTTAAACAATCTAGAGGGTTACTATGAGAAATGAATATGAGAAGTGTGTGTTAAGCAAGGACAGTTGAGAGTTTAACAGCTGATGTGAAAAAAAACACACAAAAAACAAGCCGCACACTGACAAACTAAAATCTATCAAACGCACAAAAGTCCAACAAACAGCAGAAACTGCACCCATGTGTGCGCTACGCTCTCTGCTCAGTCGCTCACGGCCTAAACGCTCCACTCATGTACCACTCACCGGAAAAGCAAAGTCCACTCAAATAACATGCCAACATGACATTTCTCTGGACTTGTTTGTTTCTGTTTGCAATAGCCCTACTGTACTGTGGTGTGTTAAAATGATGCTCCCACTCGTTCACTGATCCACTCCCTGCTATCTGCTCACATGCTCTGATAATAATAGATTTGAAAAAATAAAAAAAATAAAAAAAGAAACTCGGTTTCGGCCCCAAATTTTCATTTCAGTGCATCCCTAATTATTACTGATTACAATAATAAACCTGTTGTGAATATGTATCTTTACACAGTCATAAAAACAAGTCAGTAAAGACACTGAATGTATCAAGCCTGAGGTATAGATCACACATTTCCCGCTTTATTTCGAATCAGACACGACCAAAAAATGACTTGTGGTTCAGTGAGTCAGTTAGGAACTCTGAACGATTCACTGAGTCTGATGTCAAATTATTGTTACACCTTTTAAACATATGACATATTTGAATGATTTGGAATACCATTTCTTAAATAAGCAATAAAGTATGGGAGGTCAGTTATCAGGGCCTAAAATTAACACTCCAAGCGCCAAATGAGAGTAAAAATCGATGTTGACGAGTATATGAAACTGTGTCAGTCGCCAGATGGCCGGTAACATTTTTATGAATTCTAACTATGCAACGTTATGAGAACATGAACGTGAACAAACATGAATGATGCTCTGTACAGTTGACGGGTCAGTGCTGCATCATCACGAAAGTTTAAGCCTTTCCAATGTACATATTCAAGCGCTAGGGAATTCAAAGGGAATTCAATACTCACGCCCTATGTGGGAAGTTCAACATTCGAAACATCCAAAGCGCGCACACTATAGCAGACAGCGCGCAAATATAAAGTTGAACTCTCTTTCATGCCTTCCTGTGCTTTAACGAACAAATTCACACAAAATCACAAAATTTCATCACTGCTGTCTGCGTTTTTAATGTTAACCAAGCAACAAAGGGAAAAAAAAATATCACTCACTGCTCTTGAACTTATATGAAGATGCAGTGTTATTTATTTGTTCAGCTTATTATTTATTAAAGTTCTGTACCTGAAAACTACTGTTAGACCTGCCTGAAAAGCAGTTTTTTCATTGTATCTTTGTTTTTTTTGTATTTATTTTTGCTACTGCTCGTATTAATAATTTGACTAATCAATAATTTGATCAATAATTTGATTATTTGTTTTTTTTAATTACTGACTGTTACTTGTCTTTAAAAATGTAGGCTATTAAAATTATATTAGTTAAGCTAGTTTAGCCGTGGTATTGAAATTGGAATAGAGAATTGTGAATTTTCACTAGTATCTAAAATATTGGTGTCATTACTGCCTGTTTTTGTTTCATGGATGGTAAAAAATAGTTTTGACCAGTAAATTTTCTTAAGTCACCAGCCATTGGCAGGTGTGGCAAAAAGTTAGTTTTAGGCCCTGCATTTTATGACGGCGTCACATCGCTAATTTAAAACAGTCGATCTCGTTTAAGCCGAGGCTCCAGGTCACAGGAATGTAGGGCTGGGCGATATGGCAAAAAAATAAAATCTCGATTTTTTCAGGACGATTGACCGATTCACGATTTCGAGTTCGATTTTTTTTTTTTACTGTTTAACTAGTCAACTTAAAAACTTAACTACAATATGATTTAAGTAACATTCTCTTTATTAACAATCTGGTTAAAAAAAAGTTCCATTCCAAGTGCACCACACATGAAGTGATCAACATGGTGTAAATGTAAAACAATTTGTTAAATATCTTTGCAGAAAATATGCCTGAAATATGAAGGCAAATGTTGTTCAAACTTATCTTAAACACATCCTATATACTCAGAAATAATATAAAATAAGAAAATGCTAAATATTTTTTAGCCAAAAAGTAATAGCAATAATAAATAACACCAGTAATAGGCTATTATTAACAGCAAATGCTTTGTAAAAACAGAAAACAACAGCAGCTTTCAGCCTGTCACCATCATGCAAACATGAAATATCAAACAGGTTTACAGGTTTTTGCATTCCATTGCGCTATTTGTCCTATTGTTTTTATGTTTGGCGGACATGTTTAGGTGTTGCACTTGTCTCGCGTCTTTTGCAGCGTCTCACCCATGAAACGGCATTCTAAAAAAAGTTTAAAAAAAAGCTCAACTTGCGTTTTATATCTTTGCCTTTTTTTCTCATTCCACTGCCTGCGTCTCATTTTTATAACGCAATAACGCATTTCTGAATGAACAGCCGCTTAAGAGTAGTGATGTGTTCTATGCTCATAGAGCGTCACATGAGAGCGGTTAATCAGGTGCGCCGGCGCCATCATGAGGTCGGATCATTTTCTTCTCCTAATACGGTTATCATTGCTGTATTGTCAACATGTCTAATTGTAACGCTTGCTAACATTTTTATTCAAAATCGCGATTTCTCGATTTAAAAAATAATAAAATCGAGGCAAAACATTAAATTCGAATTAATCGAAAAAATCGGAAAAATCGCCCAGCCCTACAGGAATGGCTCCACGATTTTAGCCAAAAAAATACATTTCCATCTCATTTGAAAACCTCTGATCATTCAGGCATAAAACAACAAAGAAAGCCACAACCTGCTGCCAACAGAAAGGGCTCACACTTGGTTCTTGTATCTCATTTTGGGATCAAACTAAACAGACTCTTTTTAGTTGTGACTGTGTCTCAGCCGAAATTATATTCACTCTGTTGTTTTTAGGAACCCCAATTTTTTTAATATTATATGATAATAATAACGTTTTGGAAGTTATGTGAATGTGAACAAGTGAACCTGGTGCACGTTGTGTTCCTCAATGCATGTTACTAGCATCTCACAGGACCTGCAGCCCAGATCAAAGGTCAAATGCCACAAACACAGGTGACAGACGTTCAGAGTTGTGAATTACGAATGACAAACTGCTCACCTTTCTGCAGGATCTTCACCTCTCCGTTCTCTCTCTTCATCTCTGTCATCAGCTTATGTTTTCTTTTCTCCTTCATCTCTTTCTCCTGCTCTTTTTCTCTGTCCTTCTCTCTCTCTCTCTTTTTCTCACGGTCTCTGTCTCTCTGTTTCTCTTTGTCTTTGATGGTGTGTTCTGTAGGAGAAAGAAACACATCAGACGGTTAAAAGAGGCCCAAACATTCACTGATGTCACGGGTTTCTCTCGTTCCCGCATGTAAACGCTCAAACATACGACAGCCTGCGTGAATCCTGCTCAGACACAAGGGTGAAAGTTCATGAACGTTCCTTCAGTTACCAGCCCAGATCTTGAACTAGTAATCTACAGCACCCAAACACACATTTCCTCAACAGACTGTCAGTTTTCTCTATTATATTTTCTTTATGCACAAGATCATTTCTTATTTTTGTCTTTTGATTTTTCTGGTCAGTTATAACCAGATCACAATCTTGAGGATAAATTCCAGGATAAAATAACGTTACCATAAAGACAAACTGCACAAACTGCGAAAGAATGAAAGCATGACTCTAAAACACTGAAGTTCAACCAAAAATGTTCATTGTTTTTTTTTAACCTCATGTCACTCCAAACCTGTATGACTGACTTTCTTCTGCAGAACACAGAAGATTTTTTGAAGGTTTCAATTATTTTTGTCAATACAGTGGAAGAAAATGGTGTCCAAAACATTGTCCCCCAGTTTCACAGACAAGGCTTAAGTCTAGTCACAGACTAAAATGCATGTTTGACCTGTTTTAACTCAAAGCAACTTGCACTGAGATATCTTAAAATGTGTCAGTGACATTGTTTTGTCTCAAGATGCACATCAGTTATGTTTTTTTTTCTAAGGCATGTAAATAAATGCTATTTAAATGTCCTAATTGAACCAAGGTCTAATCCTGGCTTAAACTAAGCCCTGTCTGTGAAACCGGGCCTGTATCTCATTGACTAATCATATGGACAAAATTTTATTCAAAATATCTTCTTTAGTGTTCCACTGATGAGAAAATTCATATAGGTTTGGAGTAACATGAGGGCGAGTAAATGATGACAGAATGATCATTTTTATGTCAACTGTTCCTGTAAATGATCTCGGAGCATGTGTTTCTGAGATCAGGTCTGTCCATTGAAGAAATGCTGCTTCTTCTGAGAAGATTTACAGTCCATTTATTGCCTTTGTCAGGAGCATAACTGAACTTTAATGAGTTAGTGTGAGTAACTGGTTAGCAACTCTAGTCCAGGACAGACAAACAGCAGCGTGTCTTAAAGACTGAATGTGGCTGTTCGGGTATTTTTAGTGCTGAAAGATTCATCACACAGATTGGTTAGTGCTTTATTAGTGTGTTGCTCATGTATGTAACAGGCCTGATATAAATGACACAAACAGTAAACGACACACAACCGCAGCATTCGCAGTTTTCAGTATGACATGCATGTAAAGTGTAACACGGAGAAAATCATATTTATTATTACAAAGTAACAGAACATCGCTGTCACAAACACAGTTTCAGTGCAACTTCATCTGAATTCATGTTTCTGCTGTAAATAAATGTCTCCCACACTGAATACATCGGTAATAACACGTCCGAGGTGCTAGTAACATTTCAGCAATAATACAGCCGATATTATAATTATGATAATCGTTAATGTTCATGTTTTGGTGTCTGAATAGATATTTCAGGAATGACAGCAGTTTACTGTGTTTATTACTACAGGTAATTATTCTACCGTTCTACAGATTGAGATGATATTTGAATATAAACATGTGTTTATGGTTATGTTTGGTGAGGTCCGGGTGTCAGAGTGATTCTCTCCGCAAGAACACAGCACATATTATTACGCTATTACGGTTTAATATGCTCGTTCTGCGGCGGGTCACATTGCAGCTGCACGCGCTCCGTCACCGTTCGAGTCGCGCGCCGATGCTAAGCTAACTAGCGCGCGCTGTCGGATGTTTTCGACACAGAAATAAACACACACGCGCCCACAGAGGCACAATAAACACATCATAAACAAACACTCATACACACACTCGCACAGATCACATCTAGCGAACCAACGGCCCGTTATCACAAACAGCGCCTGAGCAGCAGCAAAGCGACTGTCGATACCTTTCTGCGACAACTTCAGCTCTCCGTTTTCCTTCTTCACACTGAGGTGATTTTCAGCCGCCAGTTTGTGTTTCTTCCTCTCTTTTTCTCTCTCTTTGCCTTTCTCTTTCTCCCTCTCTCTATCTTTCTCTCGGTCTCTGTCTTTCTCTGTTTTGGTTTTCTTGTTTTTCGGTTTGCTGCTGTAATTCTGTTGCTCCGCGCCTCCGTTCATCTTCTTGGCTTTAAAAATTTTCTCCTCTTGTCGGATTTTCTTGGCCGGTGGAGGATGATGATGGTGCTCCCGGTTCTGGGACGCTGGTTTCGGTTCGGTGGGTTTGTTGAGCTGAATGAACTCCGCCATCTTTTCTCTATTTACTCTCTCTCGAGCTGCTGCTGTTTGTGTAAGAGGCACGGGAGAGGCGTGGCCTGGCGATGATTGACAGGAAGAACGTACTTGTGTCGGGCGTGGCCTGGCGATGATTGACAGAAAAAGCAGCTTTTTTTAAGCGGGCGTGGCCAGACGCAGATTGACAGCAAGAGCAGGTCGGAGGCGGGCGGACAGGAGAGGTGACGTCAGCAGCTTAGTTACTGTATTCATTTGATTAAGATCCATGAGCCCATTTACTATTATATTTTATACTAACATTCAAACACTTCCATGATGAAAACTGTTTCAAACTTATAGATATCTGTGGTTTCAAATACCATTTAGAAATTTATTCTAAATTCCACTCTCAATGTTTATTTTAAAATGCACACATGCTGTTTTCGATGAACAAGTGTAGAATTTAGTTGTAGTTTTAGACCCAAGCATGATCTTTTGTTATTTGCAACATTAGAGCTGTATCTGAATGTTAATCCGAGGGCTGCATGTATCCCTGAATGAACGAGTGAGCAAATTTGGACACTGACTGCACCAGAAGTGCTTCCACTTTTGCATAGATTGTGCTTGTTGTTCGTGACACTTAACTGGAAAAAGCTCCAGTGGTAATTAAACTTATCTTAAAATCTAGCACAGAAAGTATCTTGTATAAACCTTAATTAAACAAATTAAAAGGATCTAACATCTGTGAACGCCATCTACTGCCGAGATGGAGGTAATTAAATTGGCATGATCCCCACAGTGCATTATGGGTATTCTTGAGCTATTGAGTGTAGGGCTGCACGATATTGGAAAAAAGTGACTTGCGATTTTTTTTTTTTTTTTTTTAGTAGGAAAATATGGAAAATCAAACACCCCTGCCGAATAAACATGAAACGCACATCATCGTTTTCGTCGGTGAGTTTGGCCAACGGGACAGCCGTCACCCGAGCATGCAGCCGCTCTGGAGAAACTGCATCGGCAGTTCTTGGACAAATTTGGATTAACAGTTACTCTAAAAGATTCAATAAAGCAAAAGCATATTATATATATCGATTTTGTTCAACAGAAAAATAATCTATCGTCCATCGATTTGTAATTGCGTATACAAAAGGTTTTTTGGGTGGATATGGAAAACTCTATTAGAAGGAAAGATGAATAATTTTGATGTATGTATTGTTTCAGTAATAATTTTATTTTTCTCACGACAGTCATTTTATTTTGGGAAAATTTAACATACACAAAAAGAAATGGTCAGGGTTAAGCCAAAGTTCATTCATTTCGTCCAGGAGTACAGCATCTGTTCGGAGAACATGGTCAATAAAATAATAATAGGGGAAAAAAATAAGAGGACCGCTATTATTATTCATGAATTTAGAGTTTGACTAACGAATGCATGTTTTATACACTGTTTTATAAATATATTTTTATAGACGGTTTGTTCTGATAATAAAAAGAAACTGTGGCAGCAGAACCGACTGGCTTCTCTAAAATCGCTCTCGTGGTTCTTTCATAGTCTGAAGTCGAACAAAATCTGTAACCGATGCTGAAAAAAATCTAACATTCACGCAGAACAAAACCTGTAACCGTCGTGCACCGCTTCAGTTCAGCGGCGTCCGGTCTGTACAGCACCAGTGAAGATGAACACACCTGTTATCAACAAAGAAACTATAAAATGCAATTATACAATATAATAATCATACCAACATCAATGCTAAAAATTAAAATGGAATATCTACAACTTTATAAATAAATAAAAAACTATATACAAAGTATGCATAATAAATTAGTCAAAGAACGAATCAAAGAATTTTTATTTCCTGTTAATGTATTACGTTCGTGACCTATTACTATTTTAAAATGTTAGTTTTTTTATGCTCATTTACAGTTATGGAAAAATAAGTTTCCATGATTAATACATTTATAAAATATCATATTTTAATTGAATATTTTAGCCCTAACCACCAATCCTGGGAAAATAAATTATCTTTGAATTTTCTTTGAATTCAATGTCCATAACCCTTTTCACTAAAACTTCCAAATCATACCAAAATAGTTTGTTATAAAATAAGTGGATGATGCTCTCGGTTGCTGCCGTGGCTTTTCTTTTGAACTAAAACTATTTTTTTTTAAACTAAAAGCATGATGGGAAACGACTCACTGATCGGAGCTTAAAACTCATTCACTCAGAACAACCATAACATTTTGTTCTCGTCTAAAATAAAGATTTCAGCTGAGATTAATTGTAGATATATTGGAAGAATTGTTTGATTAAATCATACTTCATGTGAAAGCAGCAGTATTGAGCATCCGGTTTATTGGAAACAAAGATCATGATGGAGCGTTTGCTCTCTGAGAGATCTCCGACTGACGCTGCTCTCGTCTGCATTCAAGGCGTCTGGCATGTCGAAGGAGCCTCTTCTCTGTGACTTTAAGGGAAATCCACTAACGTCTTATTGGCGTCCCAGCGAGGTCACGTGACCCCGTCACCCCGAGTGAGGATTGACCCTGGATGGAGCGCCGGTCATTCACGCACTATGACACAGACAGACTGACTAACCCCAAGCTCTCGTGTGGGACGCGGCTAGTGTCTGTATCACAAGACTCGCCATATTCTAGTATTTGAACGATCAGCACATCAGGAAAAACTGTGACAAAGGACAAACTGCTGCAGCAAGTGAAACACAGAAAACCGTCGGATCGAATTCAGACACTTGTTTACGAACACACGTTACAGCTGAGGTGACTGAGTGAGCGAGTCTGTCTGAACTCCCACTAATATGAACATTACTGATCCGACATCAGTGATTAACTGTAGAAATCTCAACATGAGAAATAAACCAGGCATTTAATTCACACACACACACACACACACACACACACTCACACACACACAAAGCTTGTATTGACAATAAAACAGCAGAAGGCAGATTCCTCCTAATGTTTTTACTGACATGTTGATTGATTGACAGGTCTGTGCTGGAAGGTCGAGTAAAATCCCAGAGGTTTAAATGCGACATTGTGCAACTTGCACACATTCTCTCTCTCTCTCTCTCTCTGCATCTCTCTCACACACACACACACACACACACACACAGTGTAAAAAAAAAAAAAAGGCACAGGCGAGCTGTCAGGGTATCGTTCGTGAAGTGAGAAAATGGCATATACAAAAATAACCTCTAGAATACAATTTACAAAAAGCATTATTACAATCTCCAGCCTGCGGCGTCTGGTGAAGCGACCAACACACACCAACCGAACCAACGGAAAGTACGGCGGGGAGAAAAGAAAATACAACCCTGAAAACGCTTGTTCTAACAGGAGGGCAAATAACTTACAGTTTGAGGTACACGAGACGGGATTCATGCACAGACGTCTTACATCGCATTAATATATTCAGTGATAGTACATTTGCATCGTTTACTGCTCGCCCTGTACGAGTTCGAGACGGCGCAGACAGCGTTCATGAGGCAGCAGTTCTCCGGCCGTTCACAGTCAGCGACTAAAACTACTGCAGAAGATGCACTGAGTTACAAATGGATCCTGGTCCAGTCGACAGGAGGAATAAGGCAGGTTTCTGGTCCCAGCGAGACGGTTTAGCACCAGCACAGTGAATCCATGGCAGCGGCAGCAGTAGCTGCACAGGTGCATCATGGGAGATTATCTTGGTAGCTTTCAGATTGTGTAAGTCAGAGATGAGGGCGCAGAGTCTTTGACGTCCATCTATGGTGGCACTTTTAGAGAAGAAAGAGGAGCGTGTGACGGGTTTGAGCGCGTGCGAGGTGAGTCACGTCCACTCCGACGGAGGCTCCCGCGGGCCTTTTGGATGAGAGCAGCGGCTGCCGAATCCTGACGGGCACAAAGACGGTTCAGAGAACTGGCAAATCACACACGAAAAGCCTTCATCTGCTCCATCACTCACCGATCTCAGCCTCAGTCCTCTTCTCCTTCGGGACGCTCGGGGGCGAATCTGGGCCCTTTCCGTTCTTCTGCTCGGCATCTAGAAAAAGAAAATCAGAACTGGCGTCACGCGCATGAGCACAGCCAAACAAACGCACATCTTCAACATCGGCCATTTGTTTCATTATGGGAGAAATCACATCAAACTGCGTTTAGCTGATGTTTGAGCTGGAGATACGGATCCATTATCATGTTAATGCTACACATGTGTGATAATATCACAAATAATCCAGGGCAGTAACTGGTTGAGAGTGTAGTTGTAGTTAACGCATCATTGTGCCGGCGAGACTGATGGGGGCAAAAGCGAGACTCTACGAGCAGTCATTCATTCATTCGTTCTTTCTGTACAGTTATGGTTACACACAGTCTCTCTCCAGCTCCATACGCTCATATTTTGAGTGTGATTCATTGGCCAAAACTGAGAAAACACATAATATTGATCATGGTAATATTGTGCAGCTGTAGTGTGACGTACCGGTCTTTGGAAGACTAGCAGGAGTTTGTGTGTTTCCGGGTCCCTGTGAAGGAAAGAGTAGACGGTTAAAGCTCTCGTTCTCTGACGGTTACAGCAGAAAGACGGATGCTGCCTCTCACCTGACGCTCTTCTGAAGCGGCTTCGGCCGGCGGCAGCTTCATATCTGTGGGGTCTGAAGAAACACCACAGAAAAGTTAAAGGAAGTTCGGACAGACGGCATTGTAACGATGATCTCTGATGACACGTTATTTCTCATTAACAATGAAACAGTGAGTGTGTGTGAAGCTGCTGGTGAACCTTTAATGACCCATCAGCGATCAACTCGCCTTAAACTCAACAAATCAACACACACACACACACACACACACCAGCTGCTGAGATTCACCCATAAACACAGACACACTAAAACAATTGGGAACAATGGGAAACATGCACATTTTTCCAAAAAAACAGCTGTTATCTTTTATATTCTATAACAATCACATCAGTCGCTGCGGGCCGTAACGGAGGGCCAAGATTCACTGTGTGTGTGTGTGTGTGTGTGTGTGTGTGTCATTACACTGATGTTTACCACTGGACAAAACTAACACGCAATGAACTGAAAGTAAATCTTCATTGTCTGAATTCTGTGAGCAGTGTCACACAAGATCCCTTTTCACTACTGAAGCAGGAAGTGACGCGTCAGTCTCAGAGCCTCTGCTGCCCTCGTGTGGCTGGAGAGAGAGACGCACCTGTGGCCATTAGGAAGGACTCTGCGGTTCTCTCAGGAAGAGGAGGAGGTGAATCGCCACTGCCGTCACAGTCTGAGGCAAAAAGAGCACCATTACCAACCACAGCACACGCGCACACACACACACACACACACACACACTTGTATATGTGGTTTACGGGGACTCTCCATAGACGTAACTGTACATTCTCTCCCCCTACACTACCCCTACTCCTAAACCTACCCATCACAGAAAACTGTCTGTATTTTTTAAATTAAAAAAAAAAAACACTGTTTAGTATGTTTTTTAAGCCATTTGGTTTATGAGGGCACAGGAAGTGTCCTCATAAACTATGTTTACGTTGTAATACCCGTGTCATCATTATACATATTTGTGTCCTCATAAACCATGTATACAAGAACACACACACACACACACACACACACACACACACACAGAGAGAGCTCTCTCTCTCTCACACACACACACACACACACACACACACACACACACGTTCAGACCATGCCGAGCGTTTACCCAGCTGACCGCAGCATCAACCCTTGACACAATCCCAGATCAACCCATGTGACACTACCATCATGCCTTCAGCCCCACAACCCTATTGAGTACCCTATACAGGCAGCATCAGCACAGCTCAGAGGCAGAAAATAAGCTGCATTTGATCAGGTGACCTAAAGACCCCAGGAGCATCTCTGCGCACACATACACACGTCCACTTCCTAAAGACCATCAAACTGGGTCTCGTTCTGTCTGTGAACTCGGACTCAAAGTGACACACTGCAGCCACAGTGAAGCTTCTACACTCGTCACGTCTGTGCGACAAACACTAACCTGATCAAATGAGAGTCACGTGACTGGAAGGAAGCGAGAACTAGGAAAGGAAGCAGACGGATGAGCGGAATGTATGAGGAGATGTAGGAACGTACCTGAGGAGGCGTGTGTCGGGACACTCTGCCCAGCGATGGACATCGGCGTGACTCTGCGCGCGACGCGGTCGCTCTGCTGCGCCGCCGTAACTGTGCTGGTTGCCGTGGAGATTCCGGAGCAACTGTCGTCAGGGAAGTCCGAATGCAGCGGGTTGGTGAAGCTCAGTGCAGCCCTGGGTGGCGCGGCGGGACTGGGCGATCGTTCCGGCGGAGAGGCCACTCTGTCGGGACTGGACACGGACCAGGCGGCGTGACCCTTCTCGGCCTTCAGCGGCAGGTGGTTGGGGCGCGGCGGGTCGTCAGACTCCTCGGACATGGAGCTGCTGCTGGTGTTGGAGCGCTTGAAGGCGTGCGATCGCTGCAGGACGCTGTTCCCCTCGAAGCTGCGCGGCCCTTCCTGCAGGGGAACCTTCTTGATCTCGATGCTCAGCTTGCGCTCCAGACGCCGGTCCTCGGCGGGCGGGGCCAGGACGTCCTGCGCAGGCTTGTTGTTGTAGTTCTCGTTGAGGTCAGGGTTCTGATCCGACTCCAGCACATGCAGGATGGGTTTTGGATGGTATCGGTCGTTGTCCTGCCGCACGTTTGTGACCGTAGGGAAGGCTGAGGGTGGAGATGGTGTGAGGATGGGCGGGACAGGGTGCGGCTCTGGCGGCTGTAGAATCTCCTCCTTCACGTCGCCCTCCACCTGATTACTGAGAGAAGAAAGAAAACATTAGCGCCGAACATTTTATGCAGGTCACATGATCACATCAAATACATGTTCTCAAAATAATTCAAATTAATCAAAAACACACATCTGTGAAATGAGCATCTTCAGTTTCAGACGCTGTTCCTTCATCACTGCGCTCTGAGAGTTCAAGGGTCAATTCTGGAGGCATCTTACCTGCGGATACGGGGCGGTTTGGGAGGCGGCGTGTCCCATCGTTCCTCGTCTGAATTCTGACCGAGTTTTTCTGGGCTGCCCTCTTCCTGTGGTTGGTGAGAGAGAGTCAAGTCACCTTTATTTATATAGCGCTTTTTACAATGCAGATTGTGTCAAAACAGCTTCACAGTGATAACTGGATGTTTTGGCTGTACAGCAGATCTAGCAGAAAATGGAGTCATTGTCCAGCTTAAGTAAGTTCAGTATTGATTCATTCCGTTGTAAAAATCAATAGTTATTAATTTAGTTCATTTATCTATACAGTAGCTCTGGAGAAAACAGTGATGTCATCGTCCAGCTCAGTTCAGTTCTCATATAATGGTGTCAATGCAGTTAGATCAGTAATATTGTTGAATATTAAGTGTCCCCGACTAAGCAAGCCAGAGGAACCCAAACTTCATCAGGTGACAAAAATGGAGAAAAAAAAAACCTTGGGAGAAACCAGGCTCAGTCGGGGGGCAGTTCTCCTCTGAACAGCAAACAGTGCGTGATTATGATTCAGGCAGCTTGTGTGTGTGTTAGAACAAAGACCAACCAAACAGGTGAATGTAAAACATTAGACAGGATGAAGATATTATAGCCCTAAACTGACACTTACAGTCCTAACTGTGTGTGTGTGTGTGTGTGTGTGTGTGAGTGTGAGTGTGAGTGTGTGTGTGTGTGTGTGTGTGTGTGTGTGTGTGTGTCTGCAGCCACACTCCATTGTGTCTGTACATCAGGCTTTTCAAACAGGAAGTAAAGCTTCATTGTTTCTATTGTTCATTGTTTAATTTCTCTCAACCAACATTCCTGTCTTTCTAGAGCAGATTGTGTGTGTATGTGTGTGTGTGTGTGTGTGTGTGTGTGTCTCACCATCCCGTCTGTGAGCTCAGAGTTAGTCGGACTCTCCAGAAGCATCAGCTGTTTCTCAAAGAGCTGCGCAATGGCTCGATGAACCAGCTCGTACTGCTCCTGTCACACAGAGAAAAACAGGGAGGTCAGAGGTCAGCATCAGTCCTGCGCTGCTGTGGTTTATTGCTGACGCCGGTTTCACACCGTGAGCGTGAGCGGCGCTTCAGCTTCATGTCAGCGTAACTACATCACTGCAGCTGCAGAGACGCGCGAGTATTCACACTGGAAGCGTTTGTACAGTGTCACAGCAGCAGCTCCAGCTACATATAAAGTTAGCATTTCTTTACAAACACAACTATAAGTTGGTCATTTATAAACTTGATAGTCTTGAAAGTTTGTTAACATGGAGAGTTGTACAACATTCGCATTTAAACATAAAAAATAAATAAATAAATAAATAAAAGCCTCGTGTCACCCATTGCTGCACACGAATGAGGTAAGCTTTGTGTTTTATATCATCTGCTGCATGCACATGTTTACAAGACGACAAACTCAGCAAAAAAAGAGCGCAAACTTTTGGGTAGTGATTTGGGTTTGATTTGGGTAGTGCTAGAGCCTATATAGCTGTCTGTGTAACAACTACAAGAATGTTTATATAGGCTATCATATTTTTTGGCTAGTTTACTTTAGTTTTTTATAATACACCATACTTTCACCCAAAATGGATAATTAAAAACAAGTTTAAATGGGTAATTCTTCTATAAATATTGTTTATTCTTAATTTTCTTTTTTGATTTACTCCAATTCTTGTTAAAACACTAGACTGCACACTAGCATTTTGAGCACTTTTTGTGTGAAATCATATTTATTTTGTCCATCAAAAGTGTGCTTTCACTTTAATTGAGCGTCAAGCAGCGCAGCAAAAATAGACTCGGCGCTGAAACGCTCGCTTCGCTGCTGCTCACGTGACTGCTAACTGCAAAGTTTTCTGTTTAATTTGTGTTCGAGCTGTGAACTCAGTCTTTAATACACTAAACCTGTAAGTGGTACAGTGTGTGTGACGTGTGTGTAGTGTGTGACGTGTGTGTAGTAGTGTGACGTGTGTGTGTAGTAGTGTGACGCGTGTAGTGTGTGTAGTAGTGTGACGTGTGTGTAGCGTGTGACGTGTGTAGTGTGTGTAGTGTGTGACGTGTGTTTAGTGTCGTTTACTTTGGTCTGAACTGCAGAATGCCGCTGCGTCCTCATCTCCTGAATCAGATGGAAAACGTTAAAATCTTCAGGAATTCTCTGCAAAAAAACAGTGATGTCATCAATTCAACGGCAAGACTCAAGAGTGTGAGTGTGTGTGTGTGTGTGTGTGTGTGTGTGTGTGTGTGTGTGTTACCCCAGCTTTCAGCAGGTTCCAGGTGTAGTCGATGGCACAGATGGCTCCTGTTCTCCCACACCCGGCACTGTCAACAAATGAACAACACAAACATGCAGTCAGAACACACCGATCTCACACACACCCAAACAGTCATTTCATATGAAACTATTAAACATGTTAAACAGCAAAGATCAGAAGGCCATCGCTGGTTCCTCTCACCCATCCGCATCTGATCATCATCATCATCATCATCATCATCATCATCACTAACAGACTCAGGATCAGTTTCTTCCCATCAGCTCCTGAACTCTGATCTACATTCTGAGCCCATAAAAGCCTGACTTAAATCACAGTGAAATCACAATGGACAGTTCTTCTTTTTATGGAATATTGCAATGTTTATTCTAAATGATTTATCGGTGCACGTCATTATTGTGTTAAATTCATGTTCCTCGTAATCTTGAATCAGAATATCTTCTCCTCCCTCTTGCAGCATCTCTTCTCTTCTCTGATGACGAGGGCGGAGCAACCTGTCACTCACATGGGATCCACCAATAGCAAACCACAACCATCCAATCAATTCCCCACAGACAAAATCAAGCCCCGCCCTACATTTGTTCTTGTTCCAGAAGCCGTTTCACTGGGATATACGACACAATAGAGAAGACAAGACCAGCACAACTTCCCTTTCATGATGATTTTAACCCTAACCTCAGCCTGTCATTCATCTGTGATTATAACCAGAATAATCAGAATGAAGCCAGAGAAAGTCACCGCTACCGTTCTTCACGAGCATGTGTGCGTTCACATAAGATCATATAAGAGGTCATGATGCCACTCTGTCTAAACACAAGATCATCAGACACAAGCAGATCTGATACCTGCAATGGACGCAGATGGGAACGTCGTCATGCTCCTGATATTCCCTCATCAGAGCGATCATGTCCAATATGGAATCAAATGATGACGGGACGTCGTGATCAGGCCAGTTCACATAATGGAACTGCGTCACTCGACGGGTTTCCTGACAGACGAGTGAGAAACACAGACTGACGGTTAAAAAACTGAACCGCCACAACAGACAGACTGAGACGGACAGAGACAGACTCACGTGATCAAACTCCACTGTAAGTGTCCGGATGAAATAATCCGTCCTTGGCTGCTCAGACTCCTAAAAAACAAACGTTTGTCTTTACTGATTCCTGACATCTCGTCTCCGGCTGAATTTGATTTTGTTTTTTGGAAGGTTGTTCACGTGACATTTTAAATGAAGCCCATATCAGACACTGATTACGTCTGAATTACATTCTCAGATCTACATGAACCTGCTGGTGATGCGGTTTAATGTAAAGAGCACTAATACACAAAACTACTCACACATAAAAATCTAAAGAATCTTTAAAGCAGATAACAGGAACTAAATTTGTTAACAAAAATTATATAAATAAATAAATAAATACATACATTTCATATTTGGCTGTTTTCAACCATAACAGGCCAAATATACTAGACAAACAGTGAACACTGAGTTAAATTGGTGAAAAATCACAGTAAATCTGACCGCTGCTTACAGTGAAGAACATTGAGAGAAAATCAGATAGATGTTCAGTTTATTCCCACATGTGAAAGTTCCTCAGATCAGATTTGGGAATGTAATGTGGACTCACACACAAGATCCTGAAGGGGCCGAACGTCACGGGCTCATCTCCAAACATGGGGAAATAACGCTCACACTTCTTCTGCAGAGGAAAGAGAGTGAAGAACATGTTTGTGTCTGTGAACCAAAGCGTTCATGACTGAAGCACAGAATCCACACAGAATTCATTCTTACCCTTCCCATCTCAAACTCTCGACACGCCATCACGATGACCTGCAGAACAGGAAGTCAGGCGTCACTTATGAGAACACACACACACACTCACTTATACACACAGTTGTTTTTGTGAATTGTGGGGACATTCCATAGGCATAATGGTTTTTATACTGTACAAACCCTATTTTCTATCGCCCTACACTACCCCTACCTCTACCCCTAAACCTACCCATCACAGGAAACTGTGCACATTTTTACTTTCTCAAAAAAACTCATTCTGTATTATTTATAAGCCTTTTGAAAAATGGGGACATGGGGTAATGTCCTCATAAAGGCTGATTTATACTTCTGCGTCGAGTGTACGGCGTAGGCTGTGTGTACCACGCGTAGCCTACGACGTAGCCTGACGTGCACCTCTTCAAAAATGTAACAACGCATCAATTCTACGCGGACCACAAGTGCTGTGATTGGTCTGCTAGAACCCCTCCCTCAGGTCAAAAAACTCGCGCGGAACACTCGGAGAAGAGCGAGCGTTTTCAACTTCCATAGGAATGAAAAACACTCTATTACAGGGGACACATGCAGTCATACTGCAACAAAAGTCGTTACCTATTTGCCGCTTCTCTGCCGCTTCTATTTGTAAGCTTCTCTGACAACGTACATGACAAGTTGCTGCTTCTTCGGCTTTTGCCTTGATACGCAACATGACCGCGGACACTGCCTACTAGTGGTCTGCATCCACATCGACGCGAACAACGACGCAGAAGTATAAATGAAAAAAGAGCCTACGCCGCAGAGGCTCCGGCTTAGGTCCGACGCAGAAGTATAAATCAGCCTTTAGTCACCCTCTCCTTGTAATACCTATGTCATACCCATGTCATTATACAAATTTGTGTCCTGATGTGTCACAAAAGCACGCACACACACATTCTCACACACACTCTCTCACACACACACACACACACACACACTCACACTCTCACACACACACACACACACACACACACACACACACACACACACACACAGTAGAATCACTCACCGCAACCTTGTATTCCCAGATCATCCTCCAGAAATCCAGCACGGTGTTGGGCAGCGGCCCCTGAGTGGCGATGTAGGCCTCCGGCCCATCTATTCCCTACAAACACACACACAGATCTGACCAATCACATGATCACAGCGACCTAGGGTCTCTACAGCTTCATCAGACCGAGACTCTAGTTGATGCTTATGTGTGTCACATCAGGAGAAACACTTCAGTTCAAGACTCAAGAAAGCAAAACAGCTTCTGAGTGGAGTGTAACTTCGATTGCGCTGATATACATGTTTGCATTCACACACGCATGCTGAAGGGCATCTAGAGAGACAGGAAAGGCCACAGAGCAGCACAGGAAGTCTTCAGTACCTTGATGAAGTTTGCATTGATGTAATCTGTGTCCTGGTTGGATGTTTTTAACGTCACCTTCACACGGCTGTGGTCGACTGACGTGCGAGAGAAAGACATCATCGTGTCAGCAGATACACACACACACCAGATCAGATTTCATTTGACAAACACAGCCCTTCGTCACACCATCATCATCATCATCTCTGTTAACATCATGAACAAACATCAATCATGTGATCTCAGATGGCCTCAGGCTCTTCATTCATAACTGACACGTTAGCGTTAGGTTAGCGCTGGATCATGAACGAGTCTGTTTACTCACACGGCAGAATGTCTTTGTATCGGTTTTTCTTCACATTTTCCTCCTGCTCTCCTACATTAGTGGGGTAGATCTTCTCTGTTCTGTATTTGGTTGATAATCGGCGTAATCTCTGTAAAAGACACACGGAACAGCTTTAACTGTAGAAAGATTGTGTTTAGCCACAGACATTCACAGCAGAGAGAAAACAAAATACATCAACAATAAATGAGTTAACAGACAAACCATTCAAACGTCACTGCAGGAGGAACGTGTGCGAACACAACAGATAAAGAGAAGTTAGTGTGGTAATTCTGACCTCAGATCAGCTGCAGGTTTGGACCATCAGCCCTTTATCAGTGTGTGTGAATTAGCGGTTCAACGGATGGTTCAACAAAACTCACGGTTCGGATTATATTACGTTTTCTGAGTCACGGATCGGATCGATTTTCGGATCAGCAAGAAAAAAATATTTTGGGAGTGGGGGCTAACTTTGCTTTACATTCATTACTTAAAGCACACTTTAAATACTCCTATACCACAGCAAAAACTACTAGTCTAAGTTCAAAATAAGTTAAAAATAAGAACAAATACACAAATTATAAGCATAGATAAATACAATATAGTCTAACAAATTTACAAATAAAGTAAGGTCTAACTGTAGTATTCATTTCAGGTACAGAAATGTGTATACACTGTATACATTTAATATAGATTAATCTTTGTTAAAACTGTGTTTTGTAATTTGATTAACATTAATAACATATAGACAACAGCAAGTATTTAGGCTACTGTCACTTTAAGGCCGAATGCACGGATCCAAAATAATGATACACATCCTTCTCTCGTTCTCTTTCTCGACACATAATCGACTATTTACGAGAATACTTGCCGCAACTGGTATTTTGATCTAATTTTGTGTGTGTGTGTATATGTCCATTCAAGTGCAAGTAGACGTGAAAGAGGAATCCATTCTGAGTTTGTGTGCTATCTGAAACACGCCTCGGGTGCGTGCGGCTGTACGCACAGATAACAGCGCGCAAGTAGGCCTACCGAGTTAAATTCTAGTGCTGGAAAGGTTTAAAATAATTGAATGTGTAAACTAGCAAGACAAAACACGTGCAAATTATAAACTTTCAGTCTATGGCAGTCAAACTTGAAATTAATCCGTGAAATCACATGCGTGTAGAACCATGGGTCCTGGTCCGTACGGATCACGGGTCTACAACGATCCGTTTAACCCCTAGTGTAAATGTGAAAGTAAGTGTGTTTGTCATGTTTGTGTGAATGTCTGGAGCAGGGCTGCTACATCCAGACAACTTTTAGACAGCTTGTAGACAACATCCAGACAACTTTTAGACAGCTTGTAGACAACTTCCAGACAACTTCCACTAGGGCTGGGACGATAATTCGTTGAATCGCGAATCAAGAAATGATTCTGGATCGATGCTGAGATTTTCCGAATGTATCGCGATTCTCTCTCGAATCGATTCTAAGCTTAGAGAGAATCGCGATGCATTTGGAAAATCTCAGAATCGAGATTGAATCGATTTATTGTCCCAGCCCTAACATCCACACAACACCCAGACAACATCCAGACAACACCCAGACAACATCCACTCGTATCTAGTAGATTCCTTTCTATCAATAAACCACTTGTTCACTTGTGCTCATGTGAGCGACATGCATGTTCAAACATCATGTCTGTCTTTCTCGTCCACCAAGTGGCTCATCAAACACAGGAAGCTCTCTCTCTGTGTGTGTGTGTGTGTGTGTGTGTGGGCTGTAATACTTCCTTTCCTGCCAGTGTTGGGGAGGAACAATGGCCGACGTGACACAGTTCTGCTGCGTTGTCTTCTCATTGGTCCATTTCCTGGCCCACCCGTCACAGCCAACGCCCACATAGCAGACTGGCACGTCACACCACACACACACACACACACACACACACACACACACACACACGTGTCTCAGACTTCCATTGATGTAATATGTCTGTAACCACTACAGACGGACCCACAACAAGTGTGATGGAGATCACTGACCGCTCAGGTTTATATCAGTCCATCTATTACTGTGTGATAATCCACTCTCAACAAACAGACACCAAACACAAGAAAAAGTCAGAATACATGAGACCAGTTATTCTAAACCGGGTTATAATGAACTTCTGACAGCAGCAGTGACTCAAACCTGGCTGGTGACACACACACACGATCTCACACACACACACACACACACACACACACACACACACACACGATCACGTGTGGATTGTGTCCACCTTCACATCATGATTCAACATCCCTAAACATTCATGAACGCATCCAGTCCAGCTGCAACAAATAACTGAGGACTAACTCACCCTCACTCACTGCCTTCTCAGCGTCAGGCTTCAGTGAGGGATTTCACACAAACTGCTGCCGAGTCATACAGGAAATGCAGTGACCAGTGACCTCTGACCTCACGCTGATGATGAGCAGGTCACACACACAGTGAGTCTTAAACTAGAGCTGCATGATGATATTCAACTGAATTCAATGTATAGTGAGCGCACTGTGTGAACATGTTGTGTGTGTGATGCTGCATTCATGATGCGTGACGGTGTGTGTGTGTGTGTGTGTGTGTGAGTGAGAGAGGGAGGAAACACCTGGTCAGTGAAATTTACCCCTTCTGAAGACCTGCGGACGATTCACAACACAAGACCATTTACTCCCCTTGTGCTGTTCAGTGTGTCTGAACAGCACAAGAATGAGCTGAAATTTTATGAGCTTTATGAAAGTGACATTACAGCAAAATCACATACGTGAATAGAGAGAGTGACATCATGACACACACACACACACACACACACACCGACAGTCAGTTATGGACACAGGAAAGCAGGATGGAGGGATGAACACACACTCGTTTCTCACTGGATGTATTTTTACACAAAACAGGATGTGGATGTCAAGGTCAGAACACACACACACACACACACACACACACACACACTCACACACACACTCACACACACACTCACACACACACTCACACACACACTCACACACACACACTCTCACACATTATCTGCAGTGTTTTAATGGGAACAGAGACATTCGGTCTGAACAGTACAGTTCATTTCCAGGCATTCAAAGTACACTGATAACTCCAGTGACCGTGAGCAGATGGACACGTTCAGCACATGCACACTATCTAGTGTACACTATGTCACACAGACAGCCTGTTAGCAGAACGCAGACAAGGGAAGTTACTTTGGGCTTGAGAGTTTCAGTCCTGCGGGACGTTTAAGGTATTTGAGAGTGTGACAGGAAATGCGGAACACACTCACTCACACACTCACACACACACACACACACACACACACACACTCACTCACTCACTCTCACACACTCTCTGTCACACACACACACAGACGGACGGACACACAAATTCTGAGTACATGGCCACACATCACGTCACTTTCCTTCACTTTCACACAGACGGACACACAGGGACACACGGACGGACGGACACACGGACGGACACACACACGAACGACACACACAAATGAACGACACACACGGACGGACACACACGGACGGACACACACACGGACGGACACACACAAATGAACGACACGCGAACGACACACACGCGAACGGACGGACACACACACGAACGACACACACACGGACGGACACACACACGAACGACGGACACAAACACGAACGACGGACACAAACACGAACGACGGACACGCACACGAACGACGGACACGCACACGAACGACGGACACGCACACGAACGACGGACACACACGAACGGACGGACACACACGAACGGACGGACACACACACGGACGGACACACACACACGGACGGACACACACAGGGACGGACACACACAGGGACGGACACACACAGGGACGGACACACGAACGACACACACACACACACACACACACACACGAACGACACACACACACAGGGACACACAGACGGACACACACACGGACGGACAGACAGACACACGGACGGACAGACAGACACACGGACGGACGGACAGACACACGGACGGACGGACAGACACACGGATGGACGGACAGACACACACACACACAGCTGTGATTCAGGAGAAAGCCTCACTGCTCTAGCCTTCCCATAATCCCCTGCATCTGGCAGAGGTCGAGCGATAAAACCCACATAAAGACATGAAATAATCCTCACAACGCAAATCAAACAGACCGACACACGCTACAACGCACAATAAGACGCTTACAAGCCTGCAGCAGATCACACACAAGACTATTGTTACATCACTTCCTGTAAGTGCTTCTGGGAATTTCTGAGCTTTACTGGAGCGACTTTTATCCACATAAGCTCTTGAAAACACACAGAATAAAATCAGAGCAGCAGAAATGAACAGGAGCGCAGGAAGATCAGTCCCTGACCTCTGACCTCTCACTGACCTTCAAACACATCTGATTACCCACAACACACTGCTGCAGATCAGAGACCAACAGGACCAACAGCAGAACAGATGATTAATCCTGACCATCTGAGTACAAACACTGACTGATGTTCTGAATAAACTGCCTGACCTTCATCAGCCGGAGTCATCGTCACCGACACCGACACGAGATGAAGAAGAGAGAGAAAGATGAAGAGAAATAAACGAGTGGAGCTTCACCTCCGTCATGATCATCCAGAGGAGCAGAAACACAAACAGCTCTGATCACGTGTCTCATTTCAGACTCATTCCTTAAAGTGTCAAACACATGAAAACTCACACACACACACACACACACACACACACACTCTCTCTCTCTTCATTACACAACACTGCTGTCAATCCACTCGTGTCAAAAGAAGTGAAATAAGTCGACATGAGAGAGAGAGAGAGAGAGAGAGACGGAGAGAGAGAGAGAGAGAGAGAGTGTTAAGATGTTTGAGGACGTTTTCGTTTCGTTGTTCACAATGTTTCAGTCACAACAACATTCAATGTAACAACAACAACATCGACATCAACAACAGCAGCACTGCCTGAACACGAGCTAAACATCTGGAGACAATGTGTCTGTTTCAACATGTACCTGTGTGTGTGTGTGTGTGTGTGTGTGTGTGTGTGTAGGCCGCAGTGAGCTGCTCTCAGTGACTGTAGATGGGACTCTCTCAGTAAAGTGAAGGTGATCAGATGAGTGTGTGTTCATGTGTGTGTGAGAGAGAGTGTGTGTTCATGTGTGTGTGAGAGAGTGTGTGTGTCGTTATTTCATCAGTGATCAGTGTTAGTTCTGTGTCTCACCATGAAGTCCGAGCTGAAGTTATCTTCTCCTTTCTGTTCGCCGCTTCTCATGGCTTCAATGAATCTCTTCAGGATATTCACCTGCTCCATCCTGACAGGACGTTTCATTCATCCACAAAGCAAAAGAATAAATAAATATAAATATGTTCAGGAAAAGAGTCTTTTGAACGATTATTCCAACATTTTTATGGCCCCATGTTCCTCTCCGTCCCTGCGATGAAACGGCGCAAAGAGAGCGAACGGCGGCGCGCGAGTCGTGCTGTAAAGCTGATAAATATTCGTCGTTACAAATCACTTTTAATTTCACTCAGAAATGACTTTTAATAATGAAATAAACAGCGCGCGCCCCTCCCTGCGGCTGCCACATTCACACTGCACACACAACCGGACCGCCCGAAAGCCGCTGCCGCCGGTCACGCCCCCTACAGCTCCTCTGGCTGTGATTGGTCAAAAGCTGGAACTTCTGCAACGGTGATTGGACGGAAGCTCACGTCAATCAAAGACGTGCTCGGATTCCTTGTTCCTGACTGTCAGGTCTGATTGTCAATCAGTGCGTCTCATGAATTCATCTCTGATTGGCTGAATCTGCTCCCGCCCACTTCCCTGAGCCAGGTTAGACCCTCCTCTTCCGCGCTGACATACGGGATATTTAATAGCGTCACCGTCAACACAGCATTGTCTCAGACTCATGTATGATTATTGATGTTGAGTGTGAATAATTTCCCGTGTTTTTCAGTGATCGCCAGACATTGGAGCGATTTTATTCATCCGGTCAAAGCATGTTCTCATCAGTCAGAAAGTTCAGTTTAGTATTCATGATGAAACACATAATTTCTGACATTTTCTGGCATATTAAGATTAATTGTTTATATGCAGTACAGTCCTGAGATAATTCAAGTGGTGTAGTGTACAAATGTGCTTGCTTTTGAGTGTGGTTTTCATTTGTTTGGATCTGAAATAGAGTTTCACTGCTGCTAATGACTGAATCAGATGATTTCTATTGCACACTATAAATGTCTCTGCCTAATTAAATGTACAATACAAAAACCATCAGTGCTGCTTTATATTTCATGAGCTTTACTCTCTCTACCTCCATGCAGCACAGACATTTTAGTTATAATGATTTGTATTTATTGTAACTAAGAATAAATTGGCCGTCTTTTTTCATTCGGGGTTTGGAAATTGTTGTACACTGTGTTTTTATATGGATGAAAGTAGAATGTTTAATCAGACGCACACAAGTTGATTTTTCAGCACATGTGAACACATTAAAGTGATGCAATTCAAATGAAGGGCCTTTTCGAAAGCCATGAGACTTTATATTTTATAAACATTACAGGTTATGTGTGAACATGAGACTAGAGTGATAAAATCACTTACTAATGTACGATACACACAAAACTCCAGAACGGGATGTGACGTAAATACTGGTAATGTGAAGCAAACTCACCCACAGGGATTACATCAGTAACTAGACGTTCATCCATCTAGAACGGTTCCTGCTTCATAAACACGATTTCTGCCCCTTTTTACAGACCGAAGGATGAAATGATATTCATAGTGAAAAGAGACACTCAAGATGAACTAAAGCTAGAAAACCCATTCAGCCATCTGACACACTTCAGCCATAGTGTGTGTGTGTGTGTGTGTGTGTGTACTTGTATTTATTACCAGAAGACCCCATAAAGTACAAAAGATACAGAATCTTTGACTTTGACTCCTTTACTTGATCCCCACAAGGACAAAATCTTTTATATGAGACTCAACCATATAACATTCTTTATATATATATATATATATATATATATATAAGCATGTTTCAACATTTTAAAAATGACTATGTTATATACAGGTGCTGGTCATATAATTAGAATATCATCAAAAAGTTGATTTATTTCACTAATTCCATTCAAAAAGTGAAACTTGTATATTATATTCATTCATTACACACAGACTGATATATTTCAAATTTTTATTTCTTTTAATTTTGATGATTATAACTGACAACTAAGGAAAATCCCAAATTCAGTATCTCAGAAAATTAGAATATTATGAAAAGGTTCAATATTGAAGACACCTGGTGCCACACTCTAATCAGCTAATTAACTCAAAACACCTGCAAAGGCCTTTAAATGGTCTCTCAGTCTAGTTCTGTAGGCTACACAATCATGGGGAAGACTGCTGACTTGACAGTTGTCCAAAAGACGACCATTGACACCTTGCACAAGGAGGGCAAGACACAAAAGGTCATTGCAAAAGAGGCTGGCTGTTCACAGAGCTCTGTGTCCAAGCACATTAATAGAGAGGCGAAGGGAAGGAAAAGATGTGGTAGAAAAAAGTGTACAAGCAATAGGGATAACCGCGCCCTGGAGAGGATTGTGAAACAAAACCCATTCAAAAATGTGGGGGAGATTCACAAAGAGTGGACTGCAGCTGGAGTCAGTGCTTCAAGAACCACTACGCACAGACGTATGCAAGACATGGGTTTCAGCTGTCGCATTCCTTGTGTCAAGCCACTCTTGAACAACAGACAGCGTCAGAAGCGTCTCGCCTGGGCTAAAGACAAAAAGGACTGGACTGCTGCTGAGTGGTCCAAAGTTATGTTCTCTGATGAAAGTAAATTTTGCATTTCCTTTGGAAATCAGGGTCCCAGAGTCTGGAGGAAGAGAGGAGAGGCACACAATCCACGTTGCTTGAGGTCCAGTGTAAAGTTTCCACAGTCAGTGATGGTTTGGGGTGCCATGTCATCTGCTGGTGTTGGTCCACTGTGTTTTCTGAGGTCCAAGGTCAACGCAGCCGTATACCAGGAAGTTTTAGAGCACTTCATGCTTCCTGCTGCTGACCAACTTTATGGAGATGCAGATTTCATTTTCCAACAGGACTTGGCACCTGCACACAGTGCCAAAGCTACCAGTACCTGGTTTAAGGAACATGGTATCCCTGTTCTTAATTGGCCAGCAAACTTGCCTGACCTTAACCCCATAGAAAATCTTTGGGGTATTGTGAAGAGGAAGATGCGATATGCCAGACCCAACAATGCAGAAGAGCTGAAGGCCACTATCAGAGCAACCTGGGCTCTTATAACACCTGAGCAGTGCCACAGACTGATCGACTCCATGCCACGCTGCATTGCTGCAGTAATTCAGGCAAAAGGAGCCCCAACTAAGTATTGAGTGCTGTACATGCTCATACTTTTCATGTTCATACTTTTCAGTTGGCCAAGATTTCTAAAAATCCTTTCTTTGTATTGGTCTTAAGTAATCTTCTAATTTTCTGAGATACTGAATTTGGGATTTTCCTTAGTTGTCAGTTATAATCATCAAAATTAAAAGAAATAAACATTTGAAATATATCAGTCTGTGTGTAATGAATGAATATAATATACAAGTTTCACTTTTTGAATGGAATTAGTGAAATAAATCAACTTTTTGTTGATATTCTAATTATATGACCAGCACCTGTATATATAAGAATGTTAGAATTACATTAGGTTCCTGTGACGGGTAGGTTTAGGTATAGTGTAGGAAAGGGTCATACTATAGTGACTTTTAAGATTTTGTCAAACATTCTTATATATGATTTTTAAAATGTTGTCTTTGTGGGGTCCGACTGAAGGATTCCTGATCTTACTATCTTAGTGGGGTCATTTGGACACCACAAAGTAGTATAAACAAGGATGGATGGGTGGGGGGGAAGTGTGTGTGTGTGTGTGTGATGCTGGTGTGTCTGAGATGGAAGAGAAAGTTTCTCCAAGCAGCTGAGTTCAGGAATGTTCTTCAACAAGCCCTGACGCGACCATGCAGTCGATCGCATAGCTTCCCTCTTCTAAACACACACACACACACACACACACACACACACACACACACACACAGTTACACAACATCAAGACACATGGGTACAGTCATATCATCCACATTTTATCTCAACACACACACAGTCCGCGCTGGTATTTACTTGTCTTAGCACACACACACACACACACACACAGACACACACAGATAGCTGCAGAGAATCAGCATGAAAGTGCTTGTACAAAAATACTTTCCCTCCAGCCAATGACACACAGAAACATTCTGGCACACGGACAGCAGGAAGTGATCAACACTTCTCGTTGGTCAATAAAGCTTGTAAACACTCAGTTTTGGAGGGTCAGAGGAAGTTAGTTAATACACTGGATCTCCATCTGAAGGTCTGGACTCTACTGGACTCAGATCTGGACCTCTGACTGTGTGAAAGTGTTTCCAGTGCGAGACCAATCCACAGGAACCTTTACACTAGATCTTAATTTAATAAATCTTGGTTAGTTACTTAAATTAATGAAAGTTAATTTCAGAAAATATGTAAACTGTTGATTGTTAAACACAGCCTGAACAGGTTTTCTACCTCATCTAGTTAAACATCCTATTGAGTGTAAAGTACAATGTTTCATGTTCTACTATCTTCTTTTCTCTGTAAAGCTGCTTTGGAAGGATCAGTCTGGAGTCTGAATGGCGCCACCTGGTGGCCATCGATTGTACTGATGCTCTCCTCACCTGCTTCAGTGTTTCACAGCTGCTTTATCCATCTGCGTTGCTGGTTCTCGACTGACTGAGTCCAGGGACAGTTTCTCAGTCATGTTTCATTATTATGCATGCATGTAAATAAATGGTCATGGAATACATGGGATATTTGTGATTTAAAAATCACTCGTCACGCTGCAAGACTGTCGAATTGAACTATTTATGTCTATTTTGCTTCACGTTGAAGAACAAAGAGCAGAGCTGACAGACATCACTCAATATATCAAACACTCTCATTCACCTCCTCATTGCCATCCGTCCGTCCATCCGTCTGTCAATCCATCCGTCCACCCATCCGTCCATCCGTCCGTCCAAAACAAAATGATCTATTTGATCCAGTAGCTGGATCTTCTCCTGATCATCAGATTTTTGTTTTTATTATGACAGGACAGTAAGTGAAGTGGGGGAGAGAGAGGGGGTCGACCTCATCATCAGATTTGTCCAAATCATGAAACTTATGTATTTTAATTTAATGGCCAATATGAATCTGATGTTACTTCATCTCTGAAGTTGCTCATAAGATTTCAAGTTCCATTTACTCCATCTTCCTGAGATCGCAGGTAATGACATCTGAATCTACTGAAAATTACCCATAAACACTCTTACACTGTGGCACATTTAAAAAAACACAGCCATTTCTGAACGTTTCTGGAGAAAAATCCTAAGTCTTCATTTCTTTTTCATTTATCTCTGCTTTCCGAACCAGGGCCGTAAACACCCGAGACAGAGGGATGGACGTGATTCTGCTCTATTTACAATCACTGTCAACTGAACCGACGATGGATTTTAATGCCAGTTTTATTGACCCAGGTCAGATTTATGTGGTTAAACTCTTATGGAAACTCCAGTAATCCTGCAGTCATTATCAGTGATCAAAGAAAACGGCCATAACTACTTCATCAGGTCACGTCTGCGGTCAGGTTAGAGTTCGAAATAAACATGACCTTTGACCTTCATTGGCATAAGCTATTGTGATTGGCTGTACGAGATGTTGTTGGATTGAGAAATCCTTCACTGTCAGACGATATGATGAACGAGGAGAGAAAAACACAAACGGATCAAGAACTGGCGCTTCCACGTTCACGTCGGGTTCTGTGGGTTTATTCAGTTTTGTGTTCGCTGTGTTTGCTTTCGTCAGTTCATGAACTTCAGATTTCACACGAGAAAAAACAAATAAAACATCAGCAGATGGAAATGTATTTACAAGATGAAAACAAAGAAATAAACCCACAAATTACCGACCTGAAATAAAATGTACAAATATCAAACTTTAAGAGTCCAATTTGTTTAATGTGTTCATATATGTGTGAGAGTGTGTTTATTGTGTGTGTGTTTAATGTGTCCATGTGTGTGAGAGTGTGTTTATTGTGTGTTTAATGTGTTCATATGTGTGTGTGTTTAATGTGTCCATGTGTGAGTGTTTATTGTGTGTGTGTGTGTTTAATGTGTCCATGTGTGTGAGAGTGTTTATTGTGTGTGTGTGTGTTTAATGTGTCCATGTGTGTGAGAGTGTGTGTTTATTGTGTGTGTGTGTTTAATGTGTCCATGTGTGTGAGTGTTTATTGTGTGTTTAATGTGTTCATATGTGTGAGAGTGTGTGTTTAATGTGTCCATGTGTGTGAGTGTGTTTATTGTGTGTGTGAGAGTGTGTGTTTAATGTGTCCATGTGTGTGAGTGTTTATTGTGTGTGTGTGTGTGTGTTTAATGTGTCCATGTGTGTGTTTAATGTGTTCATATATGTGAGAGTGTGTGTTTAATGTGTCCATGTATGTGAGTGTGTTTATTGTGTGTGTGTGTGTGTTTAATGTGTCCATGTGTGTGAGAGTGTGTGTTTATTGTGTGTGTTTAATGTGTCCGCATCAGTCGGTCCGTTGTGGCAGGATGTTGTATCCCAGCTGGATCATGGCTCCGGTCAGCAGCGTCCAGAGCGGCACACAGATGAAGAGCGGCCGCAGGCTGATGATCTGCTCCAGCCGCGCGCACAGAGTCAGACAGAAACCCACCTTCATCATCAGAGCCAGCAGGTACCAGACCTTCAGCCGCGGGTCGTACCCGGCCCGGCAGCGGCCCGCCACCTTCACGCCCAGCAGCAGCAGCAGGACGCTGTCAAAGATCCAGACGGGCAGGAAGATCAGGAACCAGCTCCACTTGACCTTGCCATCCAGCTTCAGCACCAGCAGGATGAGGAAGACGAGTGTGAAGATCCAGGTGAGAAGAACCCGCTGAGCCAGAGACATCTGGACAATCGGGTCAGTACAAATCACCATCAACAGCAACAAAACAAGGAAAATCACTGATCTTCATCACATGAGCATCAGAAGAGATGAAGAACAGACGCGTGACGTCACTCACCGCACAGTCCCGCCAAAGCCCGTCAGATCACTCGTCAACTCGAAATTAAACGACCCTCATCTGAATCATGACTGAATGGATCGTTTCTGGTTTTCTTGAAATGTGGTCTGCAGCTGTCAATCAATGTGTGATTCTGTTTCCGGCTTCAAGCAGCGTGTCCCGGATGTGTGGAATATTGGCGTCCATGGAAACGCAGATCAGATCTCCATCGTTTCAGATATCGTGTAATGTTCTGTCACCGGTTATTTCAGCTGGACATGCGTTACTGTCACGCCAGCGGTGATGAGACGCTAAAATAACAGGATTATGATCGCTTCCGTCATGTAACCTCTAGAGGGAGACGTTACTCGTTCATTATTCATGAAGCACATTCACGTCAGCGCATGATTGGCCGTTACTCTCATCAGTTTCACACATCCTTCATGTGTTTTGAGTTTAACGATCGTTCGGACAGTTTACACGCCGTTATGCGCTTGTTATTTACTGTAAATGTGAAGATCCGGTGATCACGTGAATTCAGCTGCGCGTTTATTCCGTGTGCGACGGTAACGCTGCTGGCGATTCTACAGTAAAACGGTTTAAGAGAGAACGACACTGAAATCAAGCGCGATCTTCATCATAATCATCATCATCAGCAGCATCTTCACCGTCTCATCGCGTCGATCTTCCGTCAGTGTGTCGAGCATGAAGAACTGAAGAGGATCGTTGAGGTAAGAAGAGACGAAAGACATATGAACGATCAGATCATCGTCTAAACACTCATCATTCAGTCACACACACACACACACACACACACACACACAGTTTCTTCGCTCTGTTACAGTGTGACACACAGACGCGTTTAAACACACTTGTGTTACAGTGTAACAGTGTTTGCTACTTTCACTCGATCAGTGTTTCACAGCAGCTCACACTCATCTGATGCTGATCTTCATCTCTGGTTCTGTTGATCCAATCAGATCAACACCCTAAAATCCCGCAGCGGACTGAACTGAACCGTGTTCGTGTGAAGAGTTTCTCTGATCACAGATATGATGTTCAGAGGACGAAACATGAGCAGAAAACATGGAGTTATTAGAATCTGTGTGTCCTGACCGTGTCGTGTGTGTGTGTGTGTGTGTGTAGATGCTCATCACACACACACACACACACACACACACACTTTCATTCAGTCAGTGTATTGAATGACTGATCATGTCCTTCATAATGCCTGCTTCTGTCTGTTAATGCTGCTGTCTTCATTCTCTTCTGCACTCATTCTTTTTTTATAAAAACACACACTTGATTCTTCACCCCCCCCCCCTCTCTTTCTCTCTCTCTCTCTCTCTCTCTCTCTCTCTCTCTCTCTCTCTCTCTCTCTCTCTCTCTCTCCGCAGCCGTTTGTCAGTTTGACCTTGAGTCTGTCTCTTGTTCTCCTCATGTCGAGACGCTCGGCCTGATCCAGCTCCATCAGATTCTCCGTAAGTTCTTGAGAGTGAGTTTTCTGACAGAAGTGTTTCTGGAACATTCTCTCACACACTGACATGTGAGTTCTGGTGTGTGTGTGTGTGTGTGTGTGTGTGTGTGTTTCAGCTGCTGCTCAGTGATTTTCCACCTGTGAGCGTCTGGAGCCGTGAAGCGCTGCGGCTTCTGCAGGTTATTTTAGGTTGTTTGTTCCATGAATAGCTTCACGTCTGTTCAAAGATCAGAGAGTCTCATCCTGCAGACAGACGGGTTTCCTCACAGTGTTTTCATCCGTCTGTTTGCTCGTGTTTTTCCATAGATTCACTCTTCGAGTTTATCCTCGAACAGGAACTCTTCTCTTAGTCAGTGATGGGTTGTTAGTGTTAGACGGGTTTGGATGGAGAATAATCTTCCTGACACACGTGTGTCGCACTGACAGTGTCTGTGTGTGTTTGTGAGTCTGTGTGGGATTGTTTAGTTGCTGCATGAGGCTTGAGACAGACAGAATAAATGCGACCGTTTCCTCTTACAGACACGCAGGAAGACGCGCTGCTTAATTTAGCCTGTGAAAACTCACACACACACTCTCTCACTCACACACACCCACTCACACATGCAGAAGTGTGACCCCAGAGACACACACACACATGCAGTATCATATGAGACACACACACACACACACACTGCTGTCCATCTCCTTCATGAAACATGCACAGCTCTGTGTCAAGTTACACATCAGCAGATGGATGTGTGTGTGTGTGTGTTTGTCTAGAACGGTTTAATTCATTGTGTTGCATAACGAGCAGCCGCAGCTGCTGTAGAAGTGTGTGTTAGTGTGAAGCAGGAGCTTCAGTGAGTCGACTCACATTGATCTGTGTGTGTCTCTGAGTCGATCGATCCAGTATCGGGACGTGGTGATGATTTTAAGGCAGTTTCAGATGAATCCTAATTCAGGAAGCTGTTGGTGATGTTTGTGTTTGGTTGGCAGGAAGCACAAATCACATGCAAATGAAAGTGAGTAGTTGTGAGAGCAGGACCGGTCTTTCCACACTTGAGTGTGCACTAGTGAGGGTGTGTGTGTCGCTTCAGGCTGTTTCATATTCTGCTGCTGCACATCTGTTTTGTGCTAAATTTGCTGTCGATGATGGGAACAGGTAAAACAGCTCATCTATGTGAAATATAACGTCTGTTGAGTGAGCGTGACAGTGCACTAGATGTGTGTGTGTGTGTGTGTGGAGGTTTTTCACTCCACTCCACCCTCTTCTTGAACATCAAGTTCTATAATCAGACTGAAAATGTCTGTCATCCTCAGGTGTGTGTGTGTGTGTGTGTGTGTGTGTGAGAGAATGAGTGTGTGTACTTGTCTTGTTGGTGACTGATGGTAACACTTTATTGTCCTCGTTACACCTGTAACATGTAATTACTACAGTAATAACAGTAAATTATGCATAATTACAAGCAACTAACCCTTAAAACCAAACCCTAACCTAATTATATATATAGTGCATGCTGTTAATTAATATTACTCAGTACTTATTTATATAAATAACTGCAACAAAGACACTTTAAAGTGTAACCAAAACCGACTTTATAAAAAGGCAAATTAATCATGTTTGTATGTAAATCGAGTGTTTTTCTCGTTTCTGTGACGGTTGGGTCAGGGGTCGGTGTGAATATCATGATCCTGATCAGTGGAGGTCAAATGAGATGAGTTCACTGATATAGTCCAACCATCACTAAATAACAAGGAATGAATGAACTGAAGAGACGTGGAGCTTGAATGCAGCGTAACTCACAGATCAATCATTACACGGATTAAACTCAAGGATAAAACATTAATGTACATGTAGTATTTATCTGTCATTATTTGCTGCTGTTCGTGTTGATCTTAATGTCGACAATATTATGTGCAGAGAAATCAGACCAATGATGAATGATTCTGAACTTGAGAGGTGTGTGTGTACAGTGTGTGTGTGTGTGTGCTTGTGTACAGTGTGTGTGCGCGGGTATATAGTATATGTGTGTTGTAGTAGGACACACCTGTGCTGCAGGTAAGAAGAGCTTTTAGTGCGTCAGACCGCAGAGCTCCTGTCTAACTCCTCCCGTCTCTCTGTTCACAGCTTAAAATGATCCAGCGTGTGACTTCTGACATGTAAATGGCGTCTAAGGTGCGTGATGCTGTGCTCTGGTACCAGAAGAAGGTGAGATATTGATCTGTTTTCATCTTTCTGTGATTGATGTTTCCTCACACTCAGTCTATTCATCTGAGTTCATGTGTTTGAGCTTGTTGTGTGTGTGTGTGTGTGTGTGTGTGTGAGAGCGTGTGTGACGGTGTGTGTGTTTGTGTCCGTTGAGCACTGATGTTTTTGATCGGACTGACCTGTCGGAGCTCATGATGATGATGTGATGTTAGATGTCTGAGAAACTGCAGCTGAAGGATTTCTTTGAGTTTGTGTCACGAGTCACTTCAGTTTGATTCATTTATGGACGAATCCTGAACTCAAATAGTTGCTGCATCACTGCTGAATCTACATCACAACAAACATGTTTAATCAGAGAAACATGTAAGAACATGAAACACTTCTGTGGATTACACACAACAACAGGCGACTGACCTCACTGCACAGCGTCATCACAAACTCCTGAGCTTTATTTAGACACGGTCAGAGAAGCAACACACACACTCACACACACATACTCACACACACACACACACACACACACTCACACACACACTCACACACACTCACACACACTAGGACTCTGTTCTGTCAGTATCAGAGAAGACTCTCTGCACTGTTGCTTGCTGGGTGTTGTGTTGTCATAGCAGCAGGTATGTGATGTAATTTCCTCTGAGCTAAACACTGAAGAAGAGAAAATCTGTGTGAAGAACTCTGTGTGTGTGTGTGTGTGTGTGTCCCCTCCACTGCAGCTCAGACTGATATTACGGAAGTGCCTAGAAATAAATCGCAGAGTCAGCCTTCATCACACACACACACACACACACAGGTCGTGTGCTCGCTGTATGTTTAATGAGTCTAAACTCGTGAATTATTGAGTCTTTTCCACCGTGTCATGTGACTTCAGTCCAGTGTCACCGTCTTCACCTCCGGTGTGCAAATGACACCGTGCTGCGGTACTTATCGCCCCCGGCAACAATCAGACCAATCAGAGCTGCTGTGGCTCGTGGATCACATACATTTACACTCATGTTTCCACGGATCTACGGAAACTCTCTCTGCATTGACATGCTAAACCAGTAAACCTTTATTAACCATCAGCTCGTTAAACCCGTATGATGACATAACTAACATAACGAGCTCCGGGTTACAGTGTGAAACTGACCGCCAGCGTCATGATTGATCACTGCGTTTGAACCCAAACTAAACACTCATGACGAGTGTGTGTGTGTGTTGTGTGTGTGTGTGTGTGTCTCAGTCCGTCTGTATGAACGTGACTGACTCCGAACGATGTGAATGTTTAACCTGTCTGTCTCTCCTCTGTCTGTCAGATCGGTGCGTATGACCAGCAGATATGGGAGAAATCAGTGGAACAGCGAGAGATCAAGGTAACGTGACCGTGATGCCTTTACTTCACGCCTCCACCTGCTCATTCTGGCCATTCTGAGTGTGTGTGAGAGTGTGTGTGAGAGTGTGTGTGAGAGTGTGTGTGAGAGTGTGTGTGAGAGTGTGTGTGTATATGTGAGTGTGTGTGTGTGTGAGAGAGTGTGTAAGTGTGTGTGTAGTTCTTTCTTCTTCCTCTTAATCGTCTCTCGCTCTATCTCCTCTCACCTCGAGCAGTTTATCAGACGGGTGAGTACCGCTGCCGCTCTCAGCCTGTAGGTGGCGCTGCGTGTGCGTTTGTCAGACTGGCCTTGATGTGTTCACATGACTGGATGCTTGTTTCTGTGTGTATAAGAGCATGTTTAGACAAGGTCACATCATAATGACTGTCATTTACTGAGAAGAACTGAGGCAGACGTTAAACTCCTCACTGATGAAGATGACGGGTCGGTCTCTACGGCTGCTCATGTTTTTGAAGATGGCAGCAGCTTTTAAGAGTGGATCTGCAAGTCAGATTGTTTGTGTTTGTGTTGCTGTGACCGGTTGCGCTGTGACTCATGTGTGGCCGAATGTCTTACATAACGAGGGCTAGACAGACAAAAATAAAGACGGCAGAAAGTCTGAGTCAACTCAGAAGAATAAAGAATAAATGAGGAATAAATGAGCTCCGGCGCTCGCAGCAGGTCTCTGATTCTCCACGTGTTTAGATCAGTTATTTTACCAAGAGCCTAAAACCACCTCAACTGTGGCAAAGTTCAGTAACTACAAATGATCAATAACAAGTGAAATTCAGTACTAAAATTCTGAGTGAAAAAGTAAAGTTGACGGATTAGTAGAGGATGTTGTTGGTTTATCTGTACTGCAGCTCTGAATGTGGTTCATCCAATGAGAATTCAGAGTCTGTACGATCCCTTTCATAATGATTTCTTTTATTTGTGTCATGACTATGATATCGTGATGACTGTAGAGTCATTTCTCAGTCTCTGACAGAGAAAATATGATTGATGAAGCGATTGTGAACCAGCGTATGTGAGCGTCTCTGAATCCTTGTTTTATTGGACCGAGGAAATCGAAAAGATTTTTAATAAAGTCAGGCCTGAATCAGTTGTAGTTTTTATAGAACACAGATTTTAAAAAAAATGTATATAGGCTTTTTACCACTATTCCTTTTGTATTTGAAGTTTTGAATTCGTTCTTTTTTAAGTGATATTTTGGTGTTTCTGCCTTTATTTTGATAGAATAAAGATTGGATAGGAGAGAGAGGGATGGTTTAAGAGAAGAGTCTGAAACTGAAGCGCCGTGTGTCTGAGCACTACGAGCAGCTCACGAGACTGACTTTAACTTGTTCTTTGTCAGGGGAAGACCACATGGTCTGAAGGAAGGATGGACAGGAGGGGAAATGTAGTGTGATCTTTAGATCAGTAACCGTCGGTATGAATGTCTGTTGTTGTCGTTGAGTGTTTACAGAAGGGTATTAACAGAAGAAGGGCCGCGTTACACTGATCTCTGGTTACAGTGCAACAGGAAACTAGTGAAGGCGTGTAACAGCAGCTCTGAACCCTTAATAGAGCACATGACTGAACCCTTAATAGAGCACATCACGCGTCGTTTGGAGGTCAGCTCGAGATCATTAACATTGAGTTTGTTGTTTTGGTTTGTTTTGAGCTCTTATAAATATAAATAAAATCCAGTTCTAAATTCCTAATAGACTGTCATATTAAATGTGAGTGTGACTGAAAGAGCTGCTGAACGTTGGTGTTTTATTGCGCTCTGCTCATAAATTCACTAAACTCATATGACACGTGCTGACACGCATGATGACCTGTGACAGAAGACAGCGTGTCAATCTCTCTCTGATGAGCGTCAGTCTGTCTGTCTGTAGGGTCTGAGGAACAAACCGAAGAAGACGGGTCACGTGAAGCCGGACCTGATTGACGTGGATCTGGTCAGAGGTCAGTGACACACACATTGACGTCTGATTTCATATTTTCTGTGTTCACATGTGTTTCAGTCCTGTTTCACAGGTCAACGAGGTCATCATGGGTCATAACCAGTCTTGTTTTATTTGTCAGGTTCTGCGTTTGCTAAAGCGAAGCCCGAGAGCCCGTGGACCGCTCTGACCCGGAAGGGCATCGTCAGGGTAGTTTTCTTCCCCTTCTTCTTCCGCTGGTGGATTCAGGTGACGTCGAGAGCCATCTTCTACCTGCTGCTGTCTCTCTACCTGCTGCAGGGTGAGCGTTCATTCAGATACCGTCGCTTGATGTCATGGGACTGTTGACAAATATAGGGTGTGGCATTACTCTGAGTGACGTCTCTGTGTAGAGAAGAGACAAATGCCAGGCAGAATGACTGCATTGTGATGTCTGTTTTAGTCAGGTGTGTGTGTGTGTGTGTGTGAACGCCTGTAATTAACATGTGGCGTTGTTCAGGAAACCTGCCATTCTCAATCTGTCTCACGTCAGTGAGGTCGCTGTAGTTTGTTTTTGTGTGTAAATGAATCTGGGTGGAGTTCAAGTGCTTTTGTTTTTATAGGTTATTAAAGAGAACAAGGTGTGTGTGATCTAATCCAAGATAGTAAATAAAGTAAATTCATTTACTGTATGGAAATCTTAAAATCAGCAATAAACCATGTTTGTCACTGTTAAAGCGAAGCCGTATTTACTGCCGTCTGGGCTGTTTCTTATTTTATCTTGTTCATGTTTTTTTGAGGATGTCATGCTGCTTTTCCATTTTCATACGTGTATAAAAGACTAAATTAAATCAGTTGATCATATATCAATCAGTTATTGTCAGTGTTATCACTAATGTGAACTAGTGTAGGATGTCCAAGGAAACCAACTTCATAATCATGGCGTCACATTTTATGTAAGGGACAAGATGGCGTTTCATTTGTTGAAAACATGTAACTTCTATTTCTTTGAAATTACTAATATTTTAATCCATCTTCACTGACAGAAACCTGTAAGAATATTTAGAGTGGAAATAAGTGTAAATTATCCAAACTACATCTAGTGTTTCTTGTCCCCTTTAATAGCTACGTTTATTTTACTGTCCTAATGATATATAGTTATATTATGATTAGCTGGACTGGATTATTTGTGTTCTCTTCATGTCATCTGTGTGTGTGTGTTGCAGTGGTTGCGGCACTGCTGTTCTTCAGCGTCTCCAGTACTCACAGCGTCCCCGTCACAGAGGTGTTTGGCGCCATCTGGCTGATGCTGCTGTTAGGAACCGTTCACTGCCAGATCGTCTCCACACACACTCCCAAATCCAGCGGCGCAAGCAGCAGCGGGAAGCGGCGCAGGTCAGACTCTCCTCTCTTCAGCAGAAGCGTCTTTAATGCTCCTGTATGTTTTCTTTTGAAGCCAGAGGTCAGACAGTAAACATTGATGATGAAATCAGTTGAGATGATGCTGCTGAATTCATGAAAATCATTTTGCCGCATCATTTAAATAAATGCCAATACAAGCACAAATGATCAGTCATATTCCAGAAGCATGAATAGAAATGAATTCACTAAATCTTCAATGGAAATGAATCATTTAATGCTCAGTTGCATCATCTCAGCTAAGTCGGCGTCTCTTTCAGGCTTCTCCTCTTGACTTTGGGAATCCAGCGCTCTGATCTTTGAGGCCAAAGTTCGTCCTGTTTTGACTTTTCTAAGTATTCTGCACTTTTACTGTCTCTCGCTAAAGGAAGTTGAGGAAAGCCGCTCATTTGGACATTCATAGAGAAGGTGACGGCTCTAGCACTACCGATAACACGCAGGAGGGGGCGCCGCAGGGCTCGCTGTCTGCCGGCTCGTGCGGCCTCGTCGCCTTCTTCAGAGAGTTCTGGCATGATATCTTTAAAGCAGGGTGTGTATTTCTCTCTCTCTTTCTTATTTCCTCTTAGAATCTTCCTGGCTACAACATCCCTTTCCTAAAACCATCTGTCACCTTGATCAAATTTTACACCTGAATTGAGGACTTTGTTTTCCAGAAGTTTTGTCATTGTTGCTCACTAGGGATTTTGTAGCCATTTTATTCCATTTGCTCCATGCAGCACTTTTCCCCAAAAGCACAAATGTTACTGTCTCTAGAAACCAATTCACTCTCTACCGCCAAGATTCATTGAGGACTAGAGTAGCGCTTCCACACGCTGGGAACAGAATCAGCCGCACATGCTTCAGTCGAACCCGTTCTCATCCCATCAGGTCTAAAAAGTCCAAGCTGTCTATCGATAAGTCCACTGAGACGGACAACGGATATGTGTCTCTGGATGGACGGATCACCAGCAAAAGCAGCGAGGAGGGTTTACAGCTGCACGAGCCGCACTGCGAGCTGCTGCGCTCAGAAGAGCCGCACTGGACTGTCCCGCACACCAGGAACACCCTGATCCTGCCGCCCGCAGGGAAGGTACGCTCGCCTCAGACCCGCTGAATGAATGAATGAGTGTGAATGTACGCAGAGCCGTGACTGACGCCTGTTTTGTGCATGTTAGTGTCTGCCTGAGGCCGCGGCTCCTCGCGGTGTGGAGAACATGTCAGATGAAGCGTCCAGTGAAGAAGATCCAGAGAACTACAGCACCCTCCGCAGGGGAACGGAGCGCAAGAACAGCGACTGCACACTGCGCAACAGAAAAACACCACACTACAAGAAGCATTACACTGCTGAGGTAACACACACACACACACACGCACACACAGTGTTTCCATAAAAGCACAGCCTCCTTCATTTCTTTTCTCTTGTCTCAGGAGACGCTCAAATCCGGCACAAGCTGCAGTTCCCGCTGCTCCAGCTCGCGGACGCAGGACTCGGAGAGCACGCGGCATGAGTCGGAGACGGAGGACGTGCTGTGGGAAGATTTCCTGCACTGCGCCGAGTGCCGCTCGTCCTGCACCAGTGAGACGGACGCCGACGGATCTGCGGTCTGTTCCGCCTCCAAGAAAGAGTTCAGAGACGACCCGTTTCATCAGGTGCGTTAAGGCACAGGTGTACTTCATTTTCCGCGTTGCGCTCCGTCTCGCGCACAGTTGTGCGTGTGAGCCTTTCAAAGTATACTCCTTTGTCCATGAGCGCGAAAAGACGCGTTGGATGCATGAGAACAAATGAGGTTTGTTTTTGTGCATCAAATACCACAGTTTCTCATATTTGAAGCTCTGTGTGTTTATCTGTGTACAAAAGCCTAAATTTAATCTGTTGATCATAAAGCAATCGTGTCTCTTCATGAATGTTTTGAAGCAACTTTGAATGCAGGGACAGAATCTCATTACCAATCTCTTCATTTGTACATTCATGTTGTATTTCATTTGCATTGTAAAAAGCACTATAAAAATAAAGGTGACTTTACTTTATTTGTAGCGGCGCAGCTGTCCGTCACCTGAAGTGTCGCTGATTTAGACGTTGTGTTGCAGTAAATGTGATTGATATGTTTGTGTCTGAAGGGTCACGTGCCGTGGCTTCACAGCTCCAACCCGGGCCTGGAGCGCGTCAGCGCCATCGTCTGGGAAGGAAACGAGTGCAAGAAAGCGGACATGTCTGTGCTGGAGATCAGTGGCATGATCATGAACAGAGTGAGTTTGAATCAGATGAAGGTTGAGTGCAGTGAGCTGACAGACGTGCATGAATCTAAACGTGATTAAACAAAGCTGTGTGTGACGTCGTCTGCTCTTGGCCCGCAGGTGAATCTCTACACTCCAGGGATTGGCTATCAGATATTTGGGTATCTGGTGTCCGTGACGCTGGGTTTGACTCCGTTTGCGTTCAGATTGTTCCAGTACAAAGACCTGGAGCAGCTGGCGTCTCTCTCGGCCGGCGAGATCCTGTCCATCGCCATCGGCTCCACTGACGTCCTGGTGATCGGCATGGTGAGCGTGAGCTTCGTGGTGCGTGTGTCTCTCATCTGGCTGTTCTTCTTCCTGCTCAGTGTCGCCGAGAGAACGTACAAGCAGGTGAGTGTGAACCCACAGCTTTCCTTCACAGCGTTTCGCAGCGTTTCTCTGACTCTCTGATTTCTCTGGTTTTTCAGCGGCTGCTGTTTGCGAAGCTGTTTGGTCACCTGACGTCAGCGCGGAGAGCCAGAAAATCTGAAGTCCCTCATTTTCGTCTGAAGAAGGTGCAAAACATCAAGATGTGGCTGTCGCTGCGTTCTTACCTGAAGGTACAAAAGCTTGAGTTTTGGCCTTTATGAGACACTGATGACATCCAAATGTTTCCATCCAAAGGTGCGAATTTAATTTGTGCACAAAATTGGAATATGGCATAAAACATTTGTGAATAAAGCAGAGTTTCCATCCCATGTGTTCAAGAGAATAAAATCATCACTTCCTGGGAAACTGGAGCAAAACATCAGTAATAAAAATGTAAGTTTCTGCAATTGGGCTCTTTTTCCCTCCATCATAAATGAGTTGGTCTCAGAGCGTCAGACGAAACACAATAAACGCTGTCATGTGATCTTGCGTTCGGATGCTGGTGTTTGGGAACACAATCGTGTGAGACGCTTCTGGAGGAATTAAACCAAATCATTCTGATGACAGAATTTGACTCAGACGTTTCAGAACCACCAAACCAACATTTGAGATGCTGCGATGTGATTGGTCCACTGGTTAGTCCAATTATCCAATCACAGCCTCATAAGGCAACAAAGTCACATGAGGTTTTGAGGGATTTATTTGGTAAATGTGTTTCTATCGTAGTTTGTGCATGTTTTCTTATTGGATAAAAAAAAAAATTGATCTGTTTCAGTTGAGCACATATGTTTTGTGCATCTTGGCATTTATATCCTGCATTTTTTTTTATGCGATATTCAAAAATTCACATGAAAATAGGTGGATGGAAACATGGCTAGTGAAATGATTTCCAGTCTGAAGCAGCATTAGCTGAGACCTCTCTCTCTCTCTCTCTCTCTGCAGCGGCGTGGTCCTCAGCGCTCTGTGGACGTGATCGTCTCCTCTGCATTTCTTCTCACGCTCTCGGTGGTTTTCATCTGCTGTGCTCAGGTCAGTCGCTGGACGAGCTCCATGTATTTGTACCACGACTGACATGTTTCACTCCAATGCTGACAAGAGTTTGTCCTGCAGCTGCTTCACGTTCACGAGACGTTCCTGGAGTTTCATTATAACTGGGAGCTGGTGATCTGGTGCGCGTCGCTGTCGCTGTACCTGCTGCGATTCGTCACGCTGGGCTCCGAGACCAGCAAGAAATACAGCAACACCTCCATCTTACTGACAGAACAGGTGCGCTCGCATCAGGCCGCGTCTGACTGTTGATTTATACTTACACTGGCGCTCAAAAGTTTGAATCTTTAAGATGTTTTACTGTTTTTGAAAGACTCTCTTCTGCTCACTAAAGCCGCATTTATTTGATCAAAAATACAGTAAAAACTGTGAAATATTATTCCAGTGTAAAACAGCTGTTTTCTATGTGAATATATAGTAAAGTGTAATTTATTCCTGTGATCAAAGCTGAATTTTCAGCATCATTACTCCAGTCTTCAGTGTCACATGATCCTTCAGAAATCATTCTAATATGATGATTTGCCGCTCAAGAAACATTTATGATTATTATCAGTGTTAAACAGTTGTGCTGCTTCAGATTTCTGTGGAAACCGTCATACATTACAATTCAAAAATTTGGCAGATTTTTTTTTACAAAAAATACAGTAGTCAACATTTGAAGTAGATCAGAAAAGTTCAAAGTTGTCATAAAAACTAAGTTGTCCTAAGAAGAAGGTTTTAGGACAACTTTGATGAAAGGTTTTGATCCATTTCAAATGTTGACTACTGTATATGAATTAATACTTTTATTCATCAAGGACACATTAAACTGATCAAAAGTGACAGTAAAGACATTTCTTTTGACAAGACTGTTCTTTTGAACTTTCTGTTCATCAAAGAATCCTGAAAAATAAAAACAGTTTCCACAAAAATATGAAGCAGTAATAATATATTTCACTATTATCATATTATATTCACATTATTTCATAATATAATATTTTGCTGTTTTTATTGTATTTCTAATCAAACAAATGCACCCTTTATGAGCAGAAGAGACTTTTCAAAAACATTATGAAATCTTAATTATTCCTAACTTTGACGGTCAATATTTTCCATCCCTGAATTCACACAAAACGATTTTTTTTTTTTTTTTTTTTTTAAATGTACTTGAGTAAGTTTATTTTCCAGTGGCTGCAATTGATTTAATATTTCACAGTGATTGTAAACGCGCACAGATCGCAGAGCCTAATCTGTGTTTCTCTATTTCAGATTAATTTGTACTTGAAAATGGAGAAGAAACCAAATAAGAAAGAAGAACTGACTCTGGTCAACAACGTCCTCAAACTGGCCACCAAATTACTGAAGGTATGCAGAATAAAACGCGCAAATGCCATCGTAACCGACACTGAAGCGCGCCGCTGACTGTGTGTTTGTCCCGCAGGAGTTGGACGCTCCGTTTCGACTGTACGGTCTGACCATGAACCCTCTGCTGTACAACATCACTCAGGTGGTCATCCTGTCGGCCGTGTCGGGGGTCATCAGTGACCTGCTGGGCTTCAACCTGAAGGTCAGAGCCGACGCCGCGCTCTGCTTCTGTGCGTCTCTGTTAATGCTGCTGCTTCATTGACCGTTTGTGTGTTTCATTCACAGCTGTGGAAGATCAAATCATGACGGCGAATCTGAGCGATCCAGCTTCCCGAGGCGACGCTGCTCGTGTCCGACACACGGTGGCGCCGTTTCCCCGCGACAGGGGCTTCCTGACCATGAACTCTTGACCCTGTTAGGTCATATCAGAGTGCTTGTGCAATTCAGCTATTTATTTTACCCTTTCAGTGTTTCTTTTTTATTCTCAAGTATTTGTTTTAGCTGTTACAATTGTTTTAAGTATTATTTTAGCTCGGGATGTGACGTTCCTATGAGAACGTTGCAGCAGTTGTGCTTGTGTTTCGCAGTCTGTGATATTTAAGACTGCTGTGAGTTACTGAAACCGAGAGTTTGAAGAGAAAAACACCCATCAGGACATGATGAACGGAAGAAACTGACACACACACACGTGTTTATGTATGCGTGTGAATTTTCACTTGTTGGTGATGTTTGTTGAATCTGGTCTGCAGAAGCTCAGTTGAGTTTTTCAGCTTTGCTCCGTGTTTTATATTCAAGTGTCCGTTAAAATGAACATTGCTGCGTCTGATCACACTGAGTCTGCAGTAACACACTCGAGTGTGTGTGTGTGTCAGCAGTTTGGAAAGCCTCAAGATGTGCACTTTACAGCAGAAAATGTTACATGTTTCAAAGTCAAAAGCGTTTAGACATTGTGTTTTTGTTTGGGACAGACAGTGTAACGACCAAAGTGTTTATTTTTGTGTTTGTCTGTTTTTTGCTGGACATGAATGTATTAGAGACTCTCTGAACTCTGGTTTGTAAAGAGGACAGACAGAGTTACTTTGGTTTTTTTTGTCGTGATTTTGTTTTTGCCCGTTTTGGGTTTGATTCGTATAGATCCATATTTCTGTTCATGGAGGGAAAATGTTCTGTTACAAAGAAACACTATTTGAGGAAATGGAGAAATTCAATGTCTTGTTTGCTTTTCAGAGAGAATCTTCTGTTTCTAGTTTCTATGAATGTCAAACGTTCGGCGGCACGGTTTCTTTTCTCAGTTTTCCACTGATTGTATGAAGGTACAGCCAGATTTCACGAGATTCTGGTGTCACTTACTGTACAAATAAACCTCTCATGAAAAGTGTCTGTTGCGCTCAAACTTCTTTAGGAACTAAAAACTGATCAGGTGCTTCAACCATCTGCTAACTGACCAGGAATGTGCTGTGATCCATACTAATATACACTAAAATTAAAAATAATTATAATATAATGTATGGGGTTAGTTAACAAGCTTTTTCACCAACTTTCAACAAACCAGTTCCCTGAAACATTCCTGCTGTTTATGACTATCCGTGTACATTAACATGAGCTCGGCTCATAAAAACTGCATGTATAATGAAGAATTAAATGTTTCAGATGAAGATCTACCCATAAATTAATGTTCCTCGAAGTGTCCATGTAGATCAGATGTTGGGCTTGAAGGAGTCTAATAGAACGGCCATTGTTCCTGTTCACCCACACATCAGTCAGAAACTGAACGCCTGGTTGTGTGTCAACTAGTGCATGACTGCCTGAAATCATCTGGACTGACCTGAGCAGAATCTCAGCTGGACTCTAACGGCTCCTGAGGGCAGAAACTCCACAGCAGAAACTCCAGCCTCGGCTCTTAAACACTGATCTACATCACTCCAACATGGAGTGGCAAAAAAGGACAAACTTAGTCAAATCACCAGTAAAATATTCTTTTACTTAAAATTACAATTGCAATAAAAATAGTAATCTGCACAGTAAAATCTAAGGCAGGGTCATTCAAAACATCCACGACTGTGAACGTTTTCACAAACTTTCATATTGTTTACAAACTGATGAAAAAATCATGCTGCAGAATTCATGAATGAAATGAATTTTCCATGATTTTCCAATGATTAACCCTGCAATGGTTTCTCCTAAAAGGTGTCTTTAAAAATTGATATTTTTAATTTTGCAAAAAAAAAAATCCAAAAACATTAAATCTGTTCATGGGGTTCGTACCTCGTTCCATGAGAAACTCAAAAACGACAAAAAAAGAATATTTATGAAAGACAAGTGTTCAGAATGGAGAATAGCATACTGATGCTGTGCTAGCGACATCAAAACACTAAAATTATACAAACATACGTGTAAATCTCAGCTAGTGCCGAATCAATCGCTCCGATCGCTGGCGGTGACACGTGATGCGAGTGAATGCAGACACTCGTTTCATACGGGACCGTAAACAGACCGGATAAACATGAAGCATCAGAATACATCTGTGCGTGATTTTATCTTACCATGTAAATGAAGCTAATACAAGGGTGAGTAAATGATGACAGAATTTTCATTTTTGGGTGAACTATCCCTTTAATAAATCTCAACTTGACAGGGAAAAGAGGAAATCACTGCTCTCGTCTGGATAACGTCAGCAGCTTTAATGACATTCTAGGAAAAACTTCAAGCACTTTTTGTTCTTTATTGCTTCAAATTTCTGTTTTTCATTTTTGTTACTGACTGTATTCTTGTCTTTTCTGAAGTAATGTTTTATTGAAAAATACTTTAAGACTAGTGCCATTGAATGAAATTATTTATAATTATTTAATCCCATAAATATTGAACTTTTTGAATAGTTAAAATTGTTAAAGGAGTGTGTTCATTAGTCCATTAGATCCGTGAACTTTAGCGTCTTTCATCATCTTGGAAATATAAGAGTTACTTTGCACAATTAATCCGATTTAGTGGAAAATCGTCACACAGACCGGTAAATCAGAATCAAGGAGGATGTGTTAATGTTATTGATTTGGACTAAAAACTACTGACTATAACAAAGTTCCCAAAACAATTTTGATCTTTTTTTTTTATTATATATTTTTACCTTTTTTGGGTGTTTTTTCCACCTTGTTACACTTGTGGTGTTCCGGGTCAAAAATGACCGGCCTACAAAAAATTGTTTATAAATCTCTCATTATGATGTGTGTTCGCCAAACATTGGATTCAATCTTTTCATCAACTTGTTTTTTTTCGGTTAGCACAGGTTTTGTTTCTTTTTGGATCTGATAGATCATGTGAGCTCATGTGCCTCAGTTCTTTGAGGTCAATAAGATTCAGTGAAAAAATTCTCTCCAAAACTGAGAAAATCCTCTCCGGGTCAAAATGACCTGAACACAACATGAGTGAGACGGCAGAACTACAGTAGTATGGTAGTCTGCTATTCTGGACACACTCGGGGTCAAGAAACAAATGCCCATAAACAAACTTTCTTCAGCGGCGTGTTGTCAGGATGTCAAGGGTCACGCCACGCTCTCGCTCTCCCGGCTGAAATCAGACGAGCTGGAACGCTGTCGGCGGAAGTCGATGAATATTCCCTCAGTGTCTGAGTCCAGAGACTCCAGGATCTGATCCACGATGGTCTCTGGACTGGAGGAGCAGCTCGGGAGGGAGGATGCGTCCCGCTTCAATCCCGCCTCCTGTCCGGAGCCGAGCTCAGGGAATATGGGTGGAGATGGAGGAGGCGGCTGGTGCTCCACCAGTCCGTCATGGCCCAGATCTTCACAGACGTCCGTCGGCGGGCTGGGCGGCGCCTCTGTGAATGCGGGTTCTTCCGCGAAGGAGGTCATCTGACATACGGAATGGCGTCGGATTCCCACGCCGGCCGCCGTGATGCTCTCGGGGTCGTATTCGGCCACCGGCGTCAGCATGGGGATGTTGTAGCTTTTCGAGCGAACCACGAGGTTCTTCGCTGGAGAGTCGCTGGAGCGCGGCCATCGCCTCAAGAGCCGCTTCTCTGAGAAGAACAAACAACTGATCCACACTCTTAAAGATACAGGGTTTTCCACAGTGATGCCATAGAAGAACCATTCTTGGTTCCACAAAGAACCTTTCAGTGATCAGTTCTTAAAGGAATCGTTCACCCAAAAATGTAAATTCTGCCATCATTTACTCTCCCTCATGTCGTTCAAACCCGTGAGACTTTCATCTTCAGAACACAAAAGAAGATAGGAAAAAGTAGGAAAAAAATACTATGTAAGTCAATGGGGTCCATCAACTATCTGGTTACCAACATTCTTTAAAATATCTTATTTTGTGTGTTCAGCAGAAGAAAGAAACTCATACAGGTTTGGAACAACGTGAGGGAGAGTAAATGATGACAAAAGTTTCATTTTTGGGTGAACTACCCCTTTAAGAGTGTATGTGTGCATTTAGTGAGGAGAATCTGCTCACCCAGCACACACGAGGACTGCGTGATGGAGCCATCGCTGGAGAAAAGCCCGTGTGTTCCCAGATACGGCGACACCACTTTCTGCACCAGAGACTCCAGCTTCAAGTAATCGTTCGACACACCTTTAGACTCGTGAACCCCCTGCGACACGACACACAGAACCACGTTCACATCAACTGAATCAAATAACTGAAACGACTCTCTTCATTAGGATTGATCAGAAGAATCATCTTCAGAATGAATCTTTGAAGCATCCATTTCCCAAACATATCTCACATTTTCTCCCAGAAAACACACAGCTGTTATTTACCATGATAACAATCACATCTTTAAAGGCCATAAATATTCCTTGATCTCTTGGAATCAAACACACTGTAACTGAAGCTGAGCTTGTGTTTGTCCCTGACGACGAACAGCATCAGAAAACTGACTTATATCGAAGGGTCAGAAAGGGTTGAACGTAAACTAAATCTTGACTATTTTTGGTGTAAAACTCCTTGACAACTGGACCGCAGAGAAAAAAAAATAAAAAAATATGATGTGACCCCTTTAAAATGCAGCAGGCAGAACGACACACAGGAAATACGACCACAAACAACATCAAACCAGAAACACACACCTTACATGAAAACATCAGTCATGTGTAGATATATTTCACTCATATGGAGTCTAAAGGTCAGCAGTGATGATGCGAGCACAGAGCAAACACACATACAGACGACACTCAGTTCACATGCATGTACACTAAAGCACACACACATCTGTCATGTGACTCCTTCCTGTATGTTTAAAACTGACAGTTTCAGCTCTGCGTCAACGCAGGAAATCTATAGTCATTTCTGATAAGATGTTGCTGCTTGTTTACACAAGTCTCTGAAGGGTTGCTGGGAAATGGGAGCCATCTGTTCTGTAACACACACACACACACACACACACACACACACCTGCAGGATGAGCAGCATCTGAATGATGGAGGGCGGCACGCGGGCGCGCGGGCGACTCAGAGCATCATCCAGCTTTGTGTTCAGAGTGATGATGTTCCTGAAATGCAGCAGAGCCAGCTGACGGACGGACGGCTCCTTCCCCTAAACACACAAACACACTCTTTCAAAAGTCTCCAATATCCCACAAGTTCATCCACACACACACTCACACACACACACACACACACACTCACACACACTGTTCATGAGTTCATCCACACACACACACTGTTCACGAGTTCATCCACACACACACACACACAGTTCATGAGTTCATCCACACACACACACTGTTCACGAGTTCATCCACACACACACACACAGTTCATGAGTTCATCCACACACACACACACACACACTGTTCAGGAGTTCATCCACACACACACACTGTTCATGAGTTCATCCACACACACACACACTGTTCATGAGTTCATCCACACACACACACACACACACACACACACACACACTGTTCATGAGTTCATCCACACACACACACTGTTCATGAGTTCATCCACACACACACACACAGTTCATGAGTTCATCCACACACACACACACTGTTCATGAGTTCATCCACACACACACACACACTGTTCATGAGTTCATCCACACACACACACACAGTTCATGAGTTCATCCACACACACACACACACTGTTCATGAGTTCATCCACACACACACACTGTTCATGAGTTCATCCACACACACACACACACACACACACTGTTCATGAGTTCATCCACACACACACACACACACACACACACTGTTCATGAGTTCATCCACACACACACACTGTTCATGAGTTCATCCACACACACACACACACACACACACAGTTCATGAGTTCATCCACACACACACACACACACAGTTCATGAGTTCATCCACACACACACACACGGTTCATGAGTTCATCCACACACACACACACTGTTCATGAGTTCATCCACACACACACTCACACACAGTTCATGAGTTCATCCACACACACACACTCACACACACACTGTTCATGAGTTCATCCACACACACACACACACACACACACTCACACACACTGTTCATGAGTTCAGTGCAAATGAATCGCTCTATCAACAAAATAAAAGTGTCCAGTGCGTCTGTTATTAAAGTACCTGTACGGGGTAGAAGATGGCCTGCAGTGTGGACAGAACATCACAGAAGAAAAAGTCCCATGTTTCTGCCAGAGAATCCAGCAGCTTCTGACCTGGGCGCACACACACACACACACACACACACACACACCATTATGAGGACATTCCATAACCATAATGGTTTTTATACTGAGCTAATGACATTTTTCGCCACTAACTCTAAACCTACCCATCACAGAAAAACTTTCTGCATTTTTACATTTTCAATAAAAATCGCGTTTTTAATTTATTTTGTGTTTTGAATTATAAAGACGTCCTCACAGTGTAGGGGGCGTGGCCTGATACCTGAATACACACTACCTCACTCACTCACTCACACACACACACACACACACACAGTGTTTGAGCCCCAAACCCAAAAGATCTCAAAATATAAAATCAAGTGTCACTGACCCTTTTGACAGATATTTGACAGGTTTGATCTGTTAAATCAACATATATAGTGTTGAAGATGAAGATGTGTTGAAGATGTTGTGTTTGTTTGTGATTAGGCAGTGGATGATGTTGCTAATTAACGTGATTCTCTACAGGAGAACTGAGAACTGACTTCATACAGCCACTAAAAATCACTGAATCAACAGCTGCTTCAAACACACCGAGACTTCAGACATTCAGACAGGAGAAAAGATCCTTCAGATACAGACAGCTGATGTGATGAAGGACATTCAGAAGTGTGACACAAGCGGACAGATACTTCTGAAGGTCATATCAGCTCAAAAAAATGTAAATCCATCAAACACGTGTTTTTAACGAAAGGAGACGCACAATCACACTTGAACCCTCATGAATAAATGATTCAGACATCTTACCTTCATAAAAGCGAATTTTATCTCGAAGAATCACCATTCCCTTCGTCAGCAGCTGATTCTGTGACACAATCACAATCAAACTCAGTTCACAAAATGCTTCGTTTAGTGTGGATTATTGAAAGAGACTCATTTGATCACCTGCAGATACTCTGTGAAGAAGGAGCCCAACTCAGTCTTCAGGAGCTGCCTAGAGAGAGAGAGAGAGAGAGACAGATAAAGAGAGAGACAGAGAGACAAAATTGAGCAGGTTATCGTCCCTCGTAAGGCGTGTAACCGTGTCTAGTGAAGGTCACTCACCTGACGCCTTCATTCAGCACGAACAGCTCATTCTCTCCCAGATCCCTCCGCTGGAACACGGAGATCACGGCATTATGGATGCTGCCACACACACACACACACACACACGTTAAATGTGTCCGGGATGTTTCAGGCTGGATTAACATGTAAACTGTGATGCACATTGAATGTTTGTGTGTAAAATGAAAACAGATGAAATGAAGGTGAAAGATTTTCTGCTCAGTGAAGGAGATACACTTCAAGCGAAATCAAAAAACGAACTGGCCAAATGAAGTTCATTTGGAGTTCATAAACTCTTCCAAACTTCCATTGGTCTGTGTCGATGACATAATAGGTGGGTGTGGCTCTGAGTCTCCGCCTTTTCTGAGGTGTACATCTTCTCCGGTTCATTTCTTCCATTCAGGCGGTCGAGGTCAGATGCGGGTGAAAACATGAACACACTGAGAGACGCTTCATAGTGGAACTGAAGCTGTGATTCTAACTGAAGCGTCGCTGATGCTGTTTTTCATGTTTAATACTGTAAAGCTGCTGCTCTAAAGAGATCTACTGTATAAATAAACGAGTCAATCTCAGAGCTGCTGCAAACATCCACATCACTGAGATCAGATGCTCTCTGAACTGCTGTTTTCTTTCATTTTTTGTTGTTTATTTTGTTATTGAGAGGAAAGTATCCGGCAACTATTTACATATTCATCTAAATGTGGGCGTGTCACGCTATAATCACTGCAGAGGTATTTCAAACTTATTTTTACCTCTAAGCGAAGAACGAAACAGAACTTTGCTGCGAGTGTATCGAGGCCTTGAGAGACGAAATGTTCCATCAGCTGAACGACACACACTCACACACACACTCTCACACACACACACACACACATATATAATCCTCCTGTGCATGAGTGAGTAAAAAACACTGTTCTTAAGTAGAATAAAATCACATTAACATCCTGCAGTGCAC
>CM077454.1:85000-157500 GCA_039654765.1 Mylopharyngodon piceus
GCTCCCATCGTGTCTCTTCTGCATAGAGAACAAAGACAAAAGCGGTTCTCATGACGACGGACTGTGTTTTTGTGAGGCGTTTTATTCATGGACCCTCTTGTGTCTCTTCTGTCCCACTTCAGCGGGTCCAGATGAAAGACCACCATCAGACACAGAACTAATTGGTCACGAAGAGAGAACAGAAGCGCCTCTCTCACACATTCACAAGCCGAGGCGGTTCTTCCTCTCAGTAAATAACCCACATATCACCGACCCACATTTACTCCTGCTGAACGCCAGACTGAGCCGAAGACACGACCTTCAGGGTTCTCTTGGGCTGATCATTAGATTTGGAAGAAGAAAGCAAAGACCTAAATGTGTTGTTCAGATTTTAATAAATCTGAAAGCAGGTTCTTGGTAAATGAAGAGTTAAACAGACAGATTTACTCTCTCGACGCTCAGAGTCTTTCCTCCATCAGGAGAACACAGTCCAGATTAATTTCACATTTCATTTCCTTCCTTCCTTCCATTCACACTTTCTGCTGGCATCTGTTTCCAAAACACTAAAGAAACTCAACGTGAATTTGAGCCTGAAAACATAAAGCGCTGCTGTAAATAAACGAAGACATCTGATGACTTCTGATTAAATTACCTCCTAAAGTTTCTTTTTTGAATAGTGACATATTATTTATACATTTCTATAGAAGCTTTTGCATTTAACTATCAATTTATACATTTTTAGTTGTGTATGTATTTATTACGTGGGAAGATGTTTCAGTACTTCTGATGTTTTAATATTAAGACAAAAGTCCAATAAATAGACTTGAAATGACCTACTGAACACATGAATGTCTGAAGGCTTCAGACACAGTCTAGAGCGCCACCTTGTGGACATTCTCACATTCAGCTTCACTGATGCTGTTTATGATGGAAAACGTTTAATAGCTAAAGTTACAAATATTGATCTGTTTGAAAGAGGGTTAGATTGAAACCTCTGTTACACAGTATAAGTCCATATAACAAGCGTGACGTTCACTGTACGTCAGTCATCTTCGTGTTCACTGATGCTTTCACAACATCTATTAGTTTGTATGAGCGGCCAGACAACCAATGAGGTGAGTTTGGGGCAGGACTATCTGTTTGATGGACCAATGAGAGACAGGTTTGAAGACATGAAGCATGGCACACAATCCAGCAGCTCATCTTTCACCTGCAACAGTTTGACTTTCAAGGGTTAAAACAAAACTTCTGTCATCATTTACTCTCCCACATGTCATTTAAACCCGTAAGACTTTTGTTCATCTTCAGAACACAAATGAAGATGTTTTAATGAAATCTGAGAGATTTCTGTCCCTCCATTGAAAGTCTATTCAAACTCTGATGCTTCAAAACATTCATAAACAGATGACAAAATAAACCCATATGAATGGAGCAGAGACTCCATCACTAAACATCATCAACATTGATCAGCGAACATAAACAGAAGCGTGCTTGAGCTTCCATTTACCATATTTGATGCTATATGTGTGTTTATCAGTGTTTATATGTGAATTAAAGCTTAAATTAAATCAGTTGATCATATAAAGTGATTGAGTCTCTTCAGAAGACTTGGGTTTATTTTATCATCTGTTTATGAATGTCAGAGTTTGAATGGGGGGACAGAAATCTCTCAGATTTCATTAAAAACCTCTTCATTTGTGTTCTGAAGATGAGAGTCTTATGCGTTTGAATGACGTGAGGGAGAGTGAATGATGACAAAACCTTACAGGAATCATTCACCCAAAAATCAAAGTATCAGTATTTGAGTTGAGAACTAAAGATAACGAACGTATAAAACTCTTCATCCGTAACGATCAGTGTTGAATCGGTGCAGTCACGTCAACAGAAGTCGCTCCAATCACAGAGAAACCCAGCGATCTCCTCTACGATAAAACAACGCTCACCTCCGCGACAGTGACGGCGGCGGGGCGTTTGGGTTTGCTCTCGCCCGTGTGGATCCTGGTGTGGTTCTTGAGCTTGGCGGCGCTGGCGTAGGCTTTGGGACAGTAGCCGCAGCTGTAGGGCCGCTGGTCCGAGTGACTGCGCCGGTGCCGCGCCAACTCCGAGGAGCTGCGGAACTTCCTGGGACAGACGGCGCAGCAGAAGGGCCGCTCGCCCGTGTGGATGCGCTCGTGCAGTGCCAGCTCGGTGGCGGTGAGGAAGGTGCGCTCGCAGTGGCCGCAGGAGAACGGCCGCTCGCCCGTGTGGATCAGGTGGTGTCTGTTGAGCGCGAAGGGCTTGGCGAACATCTTGCCGCAGTAGCTGCAGGGGTACGGCCGGGCACCGCTATGGGACAGCAGGTGCTCCTGCAGCGCTCGCTTGAACTTGAAGGCCTTGTGGCACTGCGGGCAGGAGTGCGGCCGGTCCTCCGCGTGCGTCTTGTCGTGCTTGATCAGCTCCCCGAGCGACAGGAAGCGTTTGCCGCACTGCGAGCAGAGGTAGGGCCGCTCGCCCGTGTGCATGCGCTCATGCCGCCGCAGGATGGACAGCTGCGTGAAGCTCTTCCTGCAGTGAGGGCACTGGAACGGCCGCTCGCCCGTGTGCGTCACCAGGTGCTTCTGGAGGCCGGCGCGGAGGCCGAAGCGCTTCCCGCAGAGCGAGCACTGGTGCGGCCGCTCGCCCGTGTGGCTCAGCTGGTGCCTCTTGACGTCCGTGCGGCGTGTGAAGGTCTTCTCGCACTGCGGGCACTTGAACTGGTGGCGTCGGCGGTGGCTCTGCCGGTGCAGGGATCTCTGCAGCAGCGTGTCGAAGCCCTCGCCGCACTGCTGGCAGCGGTACTGCTGCGTGGCGCTGTGGCTCTTGCGGTGCTGCACAAGGGCGGGGAGGGTGGCGCTGGCCTCGCCGCAGATGGAGCAGTAGTGCGGCAGCTCGCCGCCGTGGCTTTTCTTGTGGTGCGCCGTCAGCACGCGCAGGTTGGCGAAGGCGCTCTGGCAGACGCGGCAAGTGAAGCCGGCCTCGCCGTGCATCTTGCGGCAGTGTTTGGTCAAGTCCCAGGCGTGCTGGAAGGTCTTCTCGCACTGGCTGCAGTGGAAGGGCCGCTCGCCCGTGTGTGTCAGCTGGTGCCGCTGCACGTCTGACCGGCGGGTGAACTTCCTGCCGCAAATTTCGCACGCGTGCCGAGCGCGAGGGTTGTCGGTGGCCAGCGGCTCGGTTTTGCTGGTTTTGCGTGTGCGATACGGACCAGTAGAAGGTTCCGGTCTGCTCGGAGGATTTTCAGGTCTGCTGTCAGAGGCGTCTGCGAGAAACATCAGCAAGAACTTAAGAGAGTTAATGAACACAGATCTGAACTTAAATTGTTGTAATCAGGGCCTAAAATTAACACTCGCCAAATGACAGTAAAATCGCCGTTGGCGAGTATATGAAACTCTGCCGGTCGCCAGATGGCCGGTAACATTTTCATAAATTCTAACAATGCATGAACATGAACAAACATGAGCAGTGCTCGGGACAGTTCCCGGGCCAGCACTGCATCGTCACGAAAGTTTAAGCCTTGACAATTTTAATATTCAAGCGCAAGAAGACACAAAAGGGAGCTGATTTTGTTACTTGTGCGCTGTGAGAAAAGTTTTATGCACACATCCGCCTAGAAAGACGCGTCTCAGACAGCATGCGAATACTAAAATAAGCTCTCTTTCACATCTTTTTGTGCTTGAGCGGACAAATTCACACAAAATCTGGTCAAAAAATAGCGAGTATCCCAGTAAACTTAGTTGGTTATGTCTTAAGTGAACGTAAAACAGTTGAGAAAGTAAACGCATGTGTACAGTATCAGTATATTATATCCGTGCGTTCACTCTTAAAGTGACAGCAGCCTAATATTCCTGCCGTCTGTGTTTTTAATGTTAAACAACAAACGACAAAGAAAAAAAAATTTCGCACTGCTCTTGACTGAATAACTTTTATAAGGATTAATTAAGAAGGATGTTTAATTTAAACAGTGAACACTATGCAGTGTTATTTTACATTTGCTTACTTTATTAAATTTCTGTACCTGAAAACTACTGTCAGACTTAACTGAAAAACATGAAAAGCACTGTTCATTTCATTTGTATCTTTGTTATATTGTATTTATTTGTGCTTTTATTTGTAATTTGACTATTTGTTCTTATTTTATTACTTATGTCTTTAAAAATGTTTTAAATTTATATTAGTTAGGCTAGTAGTTTCAGCCGTGGTATCCAAATTGGAATAGAGAATTGTGAATTTTCACTGGTATCTAAAATGTTGGTGTCATTATTACTGCCTGTTTTGGCAAAAAAAAAGTTCAATGGCCAGTACATTTTTTTTTAAGTCACCAGCCATTGGCAGGTGTGGCAAAAGATTAGTTTTAGGCCCTGGTTTACTCATGAATGCTTTGAAATACAGACCGAAGGGTGGTCTCATTTTAAAGAAACACTCAGTGAAAGTGTAAAAATGTTATAGAAGTTTAGGTTTACTGTAAAGCAAATGTGCTGAACTACACGTTTTCTTTTATACAAATTATATATTTTACAAAATAGTTTGGCCTCTAAAATTGCTATAAAACCAAAGCCGTATGTCTAACCGAGTTGTGCTCCAAATTTAAAGTTGAAATCACAAAAATTGAGCCGCTAAAAGGTTTTAAGGTAGCGTTTCCATGGTAACGCAATTTCAAAACGAGTATAAATTTTGAGTGTTTAAGCTTTCGAATGATGTGATAAATAAGAGTCCTGCTAGCGTAACAGGTTCAGCAGTGTAAGGGATCATTTTAGATCTGATCTTGATCCAGTGAATCAGACTGACTGTTGTCGTCCTTCACTAGCAGCTCATTTTAACTAGATTAATAGTAAAAGCTCAACTATCTCACCTTTACAGTCTCCATGTGGTGTGACGTCACTCCTGAAATGAGACAAATATGCAAGAACATCTGGTAAAATGTTTTTTGAGGGTTAGCATCTCATATCTGCGCGTCACTCACCGTTCCTCCGTGCTGTTGTCCGGTTTGACCGATGCGGCTCGTTCCCGTCGACGGGGCGTTTTTACCGTGATTTGTTTCTCTGTGGACTCTGTACATTTCCTGGGTCTTCCTCGCCCTCTCCGCGCCGGGGGTTTCTGGGTAACGTCTGATATGGACACTTGGACATCCTGCGGTGATGTGATGTCACTTCCTGCCTCAGGACGAGCGTCAGGCCTGTCTGTCTCGTCCGTGGCATTCAGCTGGTCGGATTCATCCACCTGTAGACTGTCATCAGGCTGGTTCGTCGCGGCGCTCGTGTCATTATGGGGTGTTGTTGCGGTGGTGGCGGCATCATGTGACGTGTCAGCTTGCGCTGATGTGTCAGTGAAGAGCACAGGATCGACAGCAGGAGCCTCGTCCTCCAGCAGCTCCTCCACGCCTCCTTCCAGCTTCTCCTCGGGCTCCTCCTGACTGCTCAGCTCCACCTCGGTGTAGTCCGTGACGATGATGGTGTCGGAGGTCAGCGCGGACGGACTCAGCGGCTGGACGTGGTACAGCATCTGCTCCGAGGACAGAGCCACTCGCGCTGAAGGAGGGACAGACAGCGAGGAGACGATACAGTCGGCGGAGGAGCGAGGAGCACCTGAGAGAGAACAACACAATAATGAGCTTCCGTTTCTTTAATTACATTACTTCACAGGAACCAACCATGAAAAATGCTTTATTAATCTTAATACTCATCTCAACATTTACTAATACATTATAAAAATAAAATAATAACAAACTGCAGTGAACAGTAAAACGTTCTGTGCTACAAACCAAGGAGTTTATGATAATGACAAACTAAAATATAAAAACTAATAGAAGTTTGCAATCCTGGTAGATGAATTGCTCTACTGCACAGTCATCTTAATTAATAAAACTGTTCTGCATATGACTTTAAATGTTAGTTTGCCTTTCTGCCAGCTCTGTGTTTCTGCGCCTCCGAACAGCCGATGATGCTGCAGAAGCAGGTGCAGGTCGTTAGGGTCGGTCCGCATACACTCCTCCAGGCCAGCGGGGGCAGGATTGAGCCACGACAACGTCTGAGCGCAAACAGACAGAGAGAGAATCACTCACTGACAGAACACAAAGCTTCGGTGTATCACCAAACCGAATCACAGACTGTTTGAGCTGAATGGACCGGACGCACAGCAGCGGTTCAGTTTGGGGTGGAAAGTGTTTAAAGTCCCCATGAAATCACAATGGATAATTCTTGTTTTTTTTTAATGGAATATTGCAGTGTTTATTCTAAATGATTTATCAATTATTGTGTTAAATTCATGTTCCTGGTAATCTTGAATCAGAATATCTTCTCCTCCCTCTTGCAGCAACTCTTCTCTTCTCTGATGATGAGGGCGGAGCAACCTGTCACTCACATGAGATCCACCAATAGCAAACCACAACCATCCAATCAATTCCCCACAGACAAAATCAAGCCCCGCCCTACATTTGTTCTTGTTCCAGAATTGTTTCACTCGGATATACGACAGAGAGAAGCCAGTCCAAAACACTGATAGCCAATCAGAATCCACCGGCTTTACGAGAATATGAGGCTTGTTTAGTTATGATTATAGTTATCATATGAACATGTTCCTCAGAGTGAGTCAGAGCTGCACCTGTTTGAAGTTCGGCACAGGAAGCAGTTTTTCCAGGCCAGACAGCAGATCCCACATCAGTTCCTTCAGCGCTGTGTCGAATCCAGCACCATATTCCAAAGGAAACACTTCCTGTGAGAGACACACAGACAGGATATATACACACACACACACACACACACACACAAATCATGGTGAAGGTGAACCTGCTGTGTGTCTGACCTGGAAGAAATAAGCTTTCTCAACTGGGTCTTTCAGCAGTGCCAGAACCAATGCTTTGAAATTAACAACGCAGGTTCTGAGATCAGCGTCAGGAGCCTGAACACAAACACAAACATCATCATTACTGACATTACTGATCTGACAGAACAAAACATGATCTGAATAATGACTCTATTGTCTGTTTAGAGCTGCTTTACAGCTGAATTCATCTCAAATCTGATGCAGTTGATTCTGTTTATTACTGTGAAGCTGCTGTGAATCGATCGAGTGTGAGTCAGTACCGGCTCTCCAGGTGCCGCGGCAGGAAGCTGTAATCGGTCCAGATGAGCCTGCATGATTCTGAGATCCGCCGGGCCGCGACACAACTCCAGAACCATCTACAACACACACAACACACAGTTACACACACACAGAGTCACACACACACACACACACACACACACACAGTGACTGACCCTCGCTCTAAGGCCCAGCATCAGCTGAGATCTCTGCCTGTATCCCAGCAGCTGCGGCAGAGTCTCCGTCACCATGGAGACAAACTCCTCCAGCCTCCCATAATGCATCACGCTCTTCTGCTGCAGCACCTGCCACATGAAGGCAGACATGAGGTGCAGCGGCGGGACCAGCAGCCGCAGAGACGCCAGGGGCAGCCGGACGCCTGCGGACAAACATCTCAGTTATATTACAGTCCAACATCATCTACTGCAGTTCAGTTGTAAAATGTATCAAAAGACTTCAGAATACAGTTACAGAACAAACAGGATTTCAGGTTGTAGAAGTAATAACAGATGAGAATTCAACACTTTCCTTATTACTATAGGCAAACAGACGCTCGTGAAGTCACGTGACTCCAGTGTAGTATGTACTGCAGGTGTTCCACACACATACCACACACACACACACACACACACACACACACACTATACACACTCATACATACTATACACGCACACAGTGCGCCTGTACTGCAGGAACAGCGCGCGCAGTGTTTTATTTCGAGCACATTCTGCGCGGATCAGCGCAACAATGATCCGCTTTAATGACTCCGTCAATCAAACTGCAGCCGCAGAATCAGAAACTCGCTGCTTCTGAATGTAATTAAATCATCACAACAGTGAACTCAGAGCTTTGTGTTTCCGTAAAAACAGCTCTTTGTCGTTTATTTACCTGTGTTGGTGATTTCAGCGCAGTTTTCTTCGTCCATAGGGAATGTTGTTCACTAACTCGGTTAGGCTGCGTGCGTGACGTCACATCCGGTCTGAAATATTTAAAATAAAAGCGCCGCGATGCGACAAAAACCACTCAAGAGTCTTTTGAAATTAATTGTAATAATAATAATAATAATAATAATAATAATAATATGTGAGAATAATAGATGGCAATAAGAAATAATTGAAAATACTTGCTTTAACCGGCTCTCAAGTGGCTAAAACGTTTAATGTGTGTGTAATTATGGCAAATGTTAATTGTTTTTTATTATTTTATATATTTTCTTATTGTCTTTTTTAATTGTGAAGAATTGTGTGGGCAACAAAGTTGTTTTTAAAAGTGCCGTAAATATAATAATATAAACAAATGAAAGGAGGGGAGAGAGAGAGAGAGAGAGAGAGAGAAATACGTAATTATGTCCCAACTAGAGAATACACAGCCCAATATGTATATATATAAATATATATATATATATATATATATATATATATATATATAGCGCTATACTGTCATCTAGTGGTGACACTATAGTATTACATATTTCTTTATTTCTCCCACCGGACGGCAATCTGGGGATTTTAAACACATTTGTTTTGTTAACACGGTATTAATTGAAAATAATATGATTTTTATAATATTTGTATTATTTTATATACAAAATAAACTGTGCATAATTTTAAGGCAAACATGTGTTCCCAAACTTCAAATTATGTCAGCCATAAAAAATAATAAAAGATTTCGAACACAGTTTCAATCCATTTATATTTAAATCCTCGTTGATTCAGAAGCTTTATGTCGCCGTCAAGATGACAAACACATATTATAGCATATGTTTATATTATTTTTATCAATGAATGATACACAAAGATTCACATATATTACAGCAGCGGGTGTGTGTCGCCCTCTAGTGCTGCGCATGCGCTACAGCAGCATCAAACACCAACAACATGCGCGCGCACGTCACATTCAAGAGTTCACCATACGTGTATTTATTAGTATGAATTTACCTGACTTACTTTAGTGACAATACACCCAAACGTGTTTGTGTTACTTCAAAAATAAATCATATTTTGTAAAAGCGGCTGCAGACGCGCTTCATGTTTCTGACCAGCAGGCGGCAGTAACGCGCAAACAGCGCTTCCGGCGGGACTCGCTTTCTCTGTGGAATCATGGGTAATGAAGTTTTTCACCAGGAATTCAGCCTTGTGAAAAATACTGGATTATTTTAAAAAGTAATTTTAAATAATGCGGGCTGACGGCTTCAACCAGAAGAATAATTAATCGATTAACAATCTCGGAGCTCACAGCAGGGCTGTCTTTAAACGTTTATAAGTTATCGTTAAAAATGTATTCCCGCATGGAGAAAATGAATGGAATTCTAACTTCCGGAAGTCCACTTTTCGATTAAACGTAGGCTACTAATAAATATATAATTGTTCTGTCTTTGTAATCGAGAAAAGTCATTACTTTTAATAAAAGTGTAAGTAATAAAGCTTATGGAAGATTGTTAGAACCGAGTGTTAATTTTCAGAAGGTATTTATTTATTTTTAATATATTTACGTTAAAAAACTCCTCTAATAAAGAAGCTTTTAAAATCCCACAATTAACAACTTGTTTCTTTTTTTCTGTATTCCTCTAGTTGTATAACGCACATGTATAATATGCTTTTTGTTTTTCAAGATCATGATTTACCCTGTATGTTTTGTCTTTTTTCTATCAACGTTCTTATGTTTGTATTAATTGAAAAAATATTTGTGTTTTATATATATATATATATAGTATAGAACTAAACGGTGCATAACACATTTTAAATCTACAAAATATCTAATATTAAATATCTACAAAAACAATATTGGTGGAAATTAAAATATCAAATTATGTAGAACTATTATATAATAACTCGGTCTGTAGTGACTTATCTTTTCACATTTGTTGACCTTTAATGTTCTGTTACAGCTTGAATTAATTTTTTTTTTTTTTTAAATAACTAAAAAAACCCACAGTAAATAGTAGAATGTGTAAATTTACGCTAGCGTGGTTTGGATATTCAGTACTTCACATCTTAATTATGCCAAGACGTCCTAACCCAACCCACATTAACTGATTTTCAAATATTTTCTACTTGTTTTCTGTAGTCTTTATCAAACTCATTTTTGTGCGCGTTCAAGGACTTTTATTGTGTAAAACTCGCGCGCGCTGGTTTCCGGCTTCACAGAACAGCAGCAGCATCATGGCTCCAGGAGGGAAAATAAACAGACCCAAAACTGTGAGTTTGTCCATCACTTGATTCAGTTCTGCGGATGAGTGTGTGTTTCTGTCGTGTTCATCTTCTGTCTTTATCTCTGATGGACTGATAATAATCCGGAATGATAGAAGCACGTGTTCTCAACTCTATTATGGGCTGCTTCACTCTCTGAACATCACACTTCATTACAGACTCACATAAAATACAAAACAGAAAGAAGAAAAAACTAGAAAGATTATTACAAATCAATGTTACAAAGATATTAAAATAAAACCAATAATCAAAATAAACCTGACTATAATCATCATATGAAGAAAAGTTTTTTTGTCATTCTAGATTTTAATTAAAAGGACAATATATTCTTATAAGGATAATATGCAGATCTGATGTGTTTGGGTGTCATGACAGTTCAGCTTGATGTCGAATCATCAGTTTTGGCTTTAATGTAAATGTTTGTGTTTCAGGAACTGGGAAAGAAGCTCTTCAAGAGACGGAGAGTTCAGAGTCAAGAGAAGAGGAAGAACAGGAGAATCACAGGAGCCGTGATCGACCGAGACCTGATCACCAAACACCACCTGAAGAAGAGGAGGTGACACACACACACACACACACACACCACCTGAAGAAGAGGAGGTGACACACACACACACACACACACTCTCACACACACACACGATTGTTTTTGTGAATTGTGGGGACATTCCATAGGCGTAATGGTTTTTATACTGTACAAACCGTATTTTCTCTCCCCCTACACTAACCCTACCCCTAAACCTACACATCACAGAAAACATTCTGTATTTTTACATTTTTAATAAAACATTTAGTATGTTTTTAAAGCTATTTGGTTTACGAGGACACAGGAAATGTTCTCATAAACCATGTTTACGTTGTAATACCCATGTCATTATACACATTTGTGTCCTCAAACCATGTATACAAGAACACACACACACACACACAGTAACAGGTGTGTGTCTTCAGCTCCAGCTCCAGGGCGAACATCACTCTCTCGGGGAAGAAGCGCAGGAAGTTGATCAAGCAGTTGGCGCATATGGAGCGAGAGAAAGGTACTGGATCTCTAGTGTCACGATCTCTAACGAAGCTCCTCTCACACACTCACACACACACACACACACACACACTCAGCATCCTCACGCGTGTTTCATCTCTTCACAGACGAGACGAGGAAACCTCCTGCTGCTGTCGCTCAGAAACCCGTCAGGACCCGCGGAAAACCTGCGGCGGAAGCGGAAGTGATGGATGTGGAATAGAACTGTTTCTTCTGTTTGGACTCAAGATCATCTTGTGTCTCCAAACACTATAAACACGTGTGTGTCGAGAAGAAGAATAAACGCTGTGAGAACGTCAGCATGAGTGATTATGAGCAGAGACTTCATTAACATCTTATTTTTACAAGACATTAATCAGCGTCAGTCTTTTCTTCTGGATCTTCATCATTGCTCTGATGAATTAAAGAAGCTGTTGATGTGTTTATCATAGAGACGATATAAGATATAATATACAATACAAAACACTGTCACATGATCCTTCAGAAATCATTCTGATATGAAACATTTATGATTATTATCAATGTTGAAAACAGCTTCAGATTTTATTCTTCAGGATTCTTTGATGAATAGAAAGTTCAAAAGAACAGCATTTATTTGAAATAGAATCTTTTGTAACATTAAATGTCTTTAGTGTCACTTTTGATCAGTTTAATGTTTCTTGAGCAGCAAATCATATTAGAATGATTTCTGAAGGATCATGTGACACTGAAGACTGGAGTAATGATGCTGAAAATTCAGCTTTGATCACAGGAATAAATTACATTTGACTATATATTCACATAGAAAACAGCTGTTTTACATTGTAATATTTCACTGTTTTTACTGTATTTTTGACCAAATAATTGCTATAAAAACAATAAAAGATGTCAAACACAGTTTAAATCCATTTATATTTAAATCCTCTTTGATTCAGAAGCTTTATGTCGCCGTCAAGATGACAAACACATTAAAGCGTATGTTTATATGATTTTTATCAATAAAAGACACACAAAGGTTCACGTATATTATAGCAGCGGGTGTGTGTCGCCCTCTAGTGCTGCGCATGCGCTACAGCAGCATCAAACACCAACAACATGCGTGCGCACGTCACATTCAAAAGTTCACAGCTTTATTTGTTTCGCCATACATGTATTTATTAGAATGAATTTACCTGACTTACTTTAGTGACAATACACCCAAACGTGTTTGTGTTACCTCAAAAATAAAGCGGCTGCAGACGCGCTTCATGTTTCTGACCAGCAGGCGGCAGTAACGCGCTAACAGCGCTTCCGGCGGGACTCGCTTTCTCTGCGGAATCATGGGTAAAGAAGTTTTACACCAAAAGTAATTTTAAATAGTGCTGGCTGACGGCTTTAATAAAAGCATAATTCATCGATTAACAATCTCGGAGCTCACAGCAGGGCTGTCTTTAAACGTTTATAAGTTATCATTAAAATGAATTCCCATATGGAGAAAATGAATGGGATTTTAACTTCCGGAAGTCCACTTTTCGATTAAAGTAGGGCCTACAAATAAATTTTCGAGAAATGTCATAACTTTTAATAACAATGTAATTATTAAAGCTTATGGAATATTGTTAGAACCGAGTATTCATTTTCAGAATTTATTTATTTACGAATGTATTTTACGTAAAAATAAATAAATAAATAAATAAATAAATAAAACACCTTTTTTCCCCTGTATTCCTTCAGTTGTGCTTGTTCTCTGTAAATGTTGTATCATTGTTGGAAGACTGTTCTGACCAGCAGGGGTCACCAGCGAGTGGCGTTTCCAATTACATGCAGTAGTTTTTCTGTTCTCCTCTAATATGATATTTACGGTTGTCTATGGCTGTGTTCGCATTGGAACTGTAGCATACTGCACAGTATACACTGTAAATGCTTTAATCAAAACAATACGCGAAACTATTCATTTTGCAGCGATAAACGTTTCAGAATCTACGTTCGGAGTGGACTATTAACACACTTCTTAATGCGTAGTGTACAACAATCACATATGCTCACAGAACAGATACTGCAGCAGTAGTACGAGTAGTATGCGGTATGCCATTGTGAACACAGCCTGTGTCTCTCGGCGTCTCATGTGATGAAAACACGGAAAACGGAAGAGACTTTCGTGCTCTCGAGGTGAGAAAATAAACATCAAATACTGGCATTAAATACATCATATAATCATCGCACAGCGCGCATGTTATAGTTTATTATATCCGTGTTTACTTTATTAATCTAATGTTAGACGGAACAATGCAATGTTTTGACTGAAGTGTATATTATTAATTTATTGCGTGGAATAAAAGCAGGCTCGTGTTCAGTGCGGGACATTCGTCGATCTCTTAAATCAAATCTCATGTCACAGCACGATAATAAACCGCTTTATTCTGTCAGAATATTCTATATTTAATGTACTTTCAGTTTCAGTCGGTTCTGTGTCGTAACGATCTGTACAGATGATATAAACCTCACGATTCTGTCTCGCTTCTCCTTTTACACTGTTTTAACTGATTATATTTTAGTTTCACGCAAAAAAGGCGAAAGAATCACGCGCTGATGCGGGAAATTCCCGCAGATCTGTGACGTCACGGCGAAAAACAATCCTGCAGCTGATTTCACAATATCCTCATTACACGCTAAACGTGTACATATTATTATTTTAACTTGTGCTTTATTAGTTTGCGTAAACGTCAGGAAAACGAAAGCTAAAGTGTTACGAAACAAAATGTATTCAACAAATATATCTCTTAAGAACGTTTTGCTAACGTTCCCATTAAGTTATGAAAACGTTATTATTGAATTGTTCTATGAACGTCCAGTTTTTTAAAATGTTTTAAATATGTTTTTCTTGGTTATGTGAACGTTAAGGGAACATTCCATTGTGTCATTCTTCAAACATTATATGAACGTTACTTTTGAATGTTCTCTGAACGTTCTGAAACAAGTAGTAACGTTTAAAAAACGTTCAACGAACGTCCAGCTAAACGTTCCATGAACGATGTATAATGTTTTTGTGCTAATGTTTTGAGAACATTATTAAAGATCAGATGATTTTGAACGAACGTTCTATTAATGTTACTGGAAGAACGTTTGTTCATAACGTTGAGAGAACCTTGAAAGAACGTTCCCTGTTAGCTGGGTAATACCTGAAAAAAATACTATAGTACTGAATTATTATTATTGTCATATGGTGAGGTTTACACTGGTACATGACCAAACATGAATTATCATAGATTGTTAGGGTTGATGCTGTTTTCAGAATTTAACTGAATCCACAGATTGATCCTCATGAATATTTGATGTGTTTTCAGGTGAATCTATAGAGTCATCATGCAGAGTACGGCGAACTACCTGTGGATGATGTCCGACCTGCTGGGTCAAGGAGCCACAGCCAACGTGTACCGCGGTAGACACAAGGTATCCATGTCTTTATGTTCATATTACACATCTGTGAGGTTTACTTCATTTACTTTGTGCTGGAAACGTGTCGTCACACAACTGTTGTAGGTTCATGAGGATAAATGTTTCATTCATCTGATTGAGTCCTTTGTCTGTGTTTAACTCACCTCAAATCAGAACCCAGCTAACAGGGAACGTTCTCTGAACGTTTTGGCAAGGTTCTCTCAATGTTATGAACAACGTTCTTCCAGTAACGTTAATAGAACTTTCGTTTAGAGTTATCTGGACTTTAATAATAATAATAACTCTGAGAGTGATGTAGGCTTTATAACATGATTGAAAATCTCTCTGTAGAAAACCGGTGATCTCTATGCTGTCAAAGTGTTTAATAACCTGAGCTTCCTGCGTCCGCTGGACGTCCAGATGAGGGAGTTTGAGGTGCTGAAAAAACTGAACCACAAAAACATCGTCAAGCTCTTCGCCGTAGAGGAGGAGGTGAGACCGACGCAACTGTTATGTCATATGTAACTTATTTAAGCACATTGTCACACATCAACTTTCAGCTGATGTAAGAATAATATCAGTTTAGTTTTTGAGCAGAATTTAGGGGTCGATTATGTTCTGATTCTCTTCCCCGTTTCACTTCCTCACATGTGTGTAACCTGTAATACCTTTTCGCTCTGAACTATGAACAGCAAACATCACTGTTTTGTTGTCAGTCAGAAATATGTTGAGTTGATTGTTGATGTTGTTTGTGTCAGTCGAACACGCGTCATAAGGTGTTGGTGATGGAGTATTGTCCCTGCGGCAGCCTGTATACGGTGCTGGAGGAGCCGACCAACGCTTACGGACTCCCGGAGGACGAGTTCCTCATCGTTCTGCAGGATGTTGGTAAGTTCTAGATTCACAAGTAAAGTAACATATTAGAAGTAACATGCATTACATAATCAGATTATTTTATAATGTAACGAGTAAGGTAACGCATTACAAGTAACGTGCATATACATATCCAAGTATAACTTCACATACATCCAGTTATGTTCCAAAATGAAGCATTTGAGTTCAAAACTAAAGATTCAAAAGAGTCAAACCAAATAGATTCTGTGTTAATACATAAAATTGCAGTGTTTCTAGGCAACTGTAAAACAGCTGGAAGTGTTTGTGAAATATCTGTGAAAGCAGCTGTGATTCTCAGTGCTGACGCTGATGTTTGTGACAGTGGCAGGAATGAATCATCTGAGAGAGTACGGGATCGTCCATCGAGACATCAAGCCTGGGAACATCATGCGTGTGATCGGAGAAGACGGACGATCCGTCTATAAGCTGACCGACTTCGGAGCTGCACGTGAGCTGGAAGACGACGAGCAGTTCGTGTCCCTCTACGGCACTGAGGAATATCTGGTGAGCTGAGGATGATGGGAAAATGTGCTGTCCGTGTGTTATTCGTTGATCTCGCTGTGTGTTTGTACCCAGCTGACAAAAATATGCTCTAAGAACGTTTTGCTAGGGTTATAAAAATGTTGCAACTTAATGGGAATGTTAGAAAAACATTCTTAGAGCATATTTCTGTTGATCTCGGTGTTTGCAGCATCCTGACATGTATGAGCGAGCGGTGCTGAGGAAAGATCACCAGAAGAAATACGGAGCCACGGTGGATCTGTGGAGCATCGGAGTCACGTTTTATCACGCCGCCACCGGCAGCCTGCCGTTCAGACCCTTCGAAGGGCCGCGCAGGAACAAAGAAGTCATGTAGGTGCCGTCAAACACACCTCCGCTTCATCCGTTTGACGAGGAACTGTTAGTCACCTGATTATTTGTGATCTCGGCAGGTATAAGATCATCACAGAGAAGCCGTCGGGCGCGATCTCAGGCCATCAGAAGTTTGAGAACGGAAAGATCGAGTGGAGCTCAGAGATGCCGATCTCCTGCAGCCTCTCAAAGTACGTCAGAGTCCCTGAGACAGTCTGGTTGATTGATGTGGAGAAGCGTGTCTGATGCTGTGTGTGTTTCAGGGGTCTTCAGAGTCTCCTCACTCCAGTGCTTGCCAACATCCTAGAGGCAGACCAGGAGAAATGTTGGGGCTTCGACCAGTTCTTCGCTGAGACCAGCGATATCTTACACCGCATCGTGGTCTACGTCTTCAGTCTGCAGCAGGCGACACTCCACCACATCTACATTCACACATACAACACGTGAGCACACTTGTACACACACACACACACTTGATCGTAATGGACCCTTTTTACAGACTGTGATTTGAACAGTTAAATCTAGCTTGATATTTTCTCTTCGCTCAGGGCGAATCTCTTTCAGGAGCTGCTCTTCAGACGGACCAACATAACGCCGTCCCATCAGGACTTCCTCTACGAGGGCAGACGTCTCAGCCTCGACCCCAACCGTCAGGCTCAGACCTTCCCCAAGACCTCCAGAGAAAATCCCATCATGCTGCTTAGCAGAGACCCCGTCAACACCGTCGGCCTGCTGTTTGAAGACCGTGAGTCTGACGCTCGTCTCTTGATGAAATCAGTCATGTGATGTTTGATAATAATGATCAGGGTTGGAGAAAGTTACATTAGTTAGTTTATATGTTAAGTTATGTGTTATGTTACTTTTTCTCACCTGGCTGAATCTCTTCCAGGCCTTGCAGGTGTTTTTTAACACAGTAATGCATTCAACAACAGCCTGTACAACACACACGTTGTTTGCCATACAAAAGATCTCTGAACATTACGAGTTATACTTCCTAGTGTACAACTCTTTTATTGGAAGTTGAAAGTAATGTGTTTTGTTAGTTTTGTGCTTTTCATCTGTTCCCGTGCATTCATTCATGTGCATGTCTGAGTGAGTACGTTATAGAGACGAGAATTTTAATTGTTAAAATGTTTAAGCAAATTAATTTAACTTAAAAGTAACATGCATTACTTTTTAAAAAAAGTAACTATAAAGTAAAGTAATGTTATTTTACACGTTACATCAAAAAAGCAATCCGATTACATAATGCATGTTACTTGTAATATTACTTGTAACATCAAAAAAGTAATCTGATTACTTGTATTTCATTACCCACACCACTGATAATGATCACCTGTGTTTGCAGCCAGCCCACCTAAAGTACAGCCACGCTACGACCTGGATTTGGATGCCAGCTATGCCAAGGTAAGAAAGTACAGGAACTGTTAGACTAAAGTCCGTATACATTTTTTGTCATGGATCAAATCTGAGGTGGCAGCAGCAGGTTATTTAATGACACAATGATTCAGAGCCGCAGAGCTTCTTAACCTGAGTTTAGCTTTTGAGTTGATTGTAAAGATGTTTTGATTGCTTTCAGCATGTTAGTAAAGATGTCAGCCGTGTTTCTGCTCAGACGTTCGCAGGTGACGTGGGATATCTGTGGAAGACGTCCGATTCTTTGCTTTTGTACCAGGAGCTGGTGAGGAAAGCCGTCCGAGGCCTGAAGTGAGTTCATGAATCTAAAGAAACAAAGCGACTCGCTCTGATAAATTGAACTGAATTGAGCTGAATAATGACACGATTGTCTTCTGTAGAGCTGCTTTACAGCTGAAATTGAATTTGTTTCATAACTGATGAAGTTTACACAGTTATTGAACTGAATTGAATCAACATTGAACTGAATTGATTTGTTGTTGCAGTGAGCTGATCAGAGACGAGTACGGCGAGACGATGCACAAGAAAGCGGAGGTGATTCACGCGTGTAACTACTGCAGCCAGTCGCTGGAGAGAACCGAGCAGCTGTGAGTGACGCGCGTGAGTTCAGACGGAGCTTTGAGCGAGATCTCGTGTCTTCATCATCATCTCCGTGTCTGTGTGTGTGTTACAGGTGTGAGGTTCTGATGCAGGGCAACATGTTGTCTGCGGAATATGATGAAATCCGGGACATGAGGAAGAAGGTGATGCGGGTGAGATGCTGATGATTCTCCATGTCCTGTGAAGGTTTGAAGCTTTCTTCGTGTCAGCGCTCTCATCACGTCTGCTCTCTCTGTGCAGCTGTCCAGCTCTCTGGGCTCAATGGAGCAGACGCTGCAGGACATCAGCACCATGTTCCTGTCGGGAGGAAGTCTGACCGACACGTGGACGCAGCAAGTGGGAACACATCCGGAAGACAGGAAGTGAGTGATTCTCCTTCAGCACTCTTTACACTGGAGAACCAAAAAAGTCGTTTGTAACACTGCAAACAGTGACGTTCTTCCTCAGTGTTTCTGTCTTGTTTTCCAGCACAAATATCTAAACATTCAGAAGTGAGTTTGTGCTTAAAGCAAGAACAAATATCTGCCATTGGAGTCAGAGAAATAATCTTAATTCAAAGGGAAAACAAGATTATTTTTCTGAACATTTTGGCAATAGTTGGTAATAGTCATTGTGTTTAAGAATGTTTAGATATTTGGGTTACAGTTGTCAGTGTTACAGTGTAATTATACATTTAAGTACTGAGTAATATTAATTAACATGCACTTAGAATACAGGGTTAGTTGCATGTAATTATGAATAATTTACTGTTATAACTATAGTAAGTATACAGTAGCAGAGACACTGTAAAAATAAAGTGTTACTGATATTTGTAAAAAATACTGAGGAAGACATTTTAAGCATGAATTCAGGAATATTTGATTGGCATGTCAGTCTGACTGTGTTGTTGTGTTTCTCGTCGAGTGTGGAGAAGATCAAAGTTCTGCTGGACGCCATCAGCGCCATTTACCAGCAGTTCAAGAAGGACAAGGCCGAGAGACGTGAGTCTGAGTCCCTCATGAGCACTCGTTTGTTTTTCACATCATCCGTGTGTTTGATTCGTGTCTCGTCTCCTCAGGTTTGCCATATAACGAAGAACAAATCCACAAATTTGACAAGTGAGTGTCGCATGTGTGTTCTGCTGCAGTTGAACTGATCGTCTGTCACGCGTCACCATGACACGAGTATCTTTGTTTTCTGCAGGCAAAAGCTCGTTCTTCACGCCACCAAAGCGCGGGCGCTCTTCACGGACGAGTGTGCCATGAAATATCGCCTCTTCATCTCCAAGAGCGAGGAATGGATGAAGTAAGAGTCCTCCGTGCCCTCGCTCGGGAGTCAATGACGCTGATAAACAGCTGTGCACCTTCTGATTATTCTAATTAAAGCTATTATTAAATGTCTTTTATCATGTTGCACTTGCTGAGGTTTTATAAAAGCAAAAAGCTGTTTGAGTTCATGTGTAAAGGCCCGTTCACACAAAGAACGATAACTATATTAGCGTCCACATCAGCGGACGATATCGTTCTGTTTATTATAAGCGCTGCAGTTTTGTCGTCTGTCTCTTTAAATGCTCGAGATCTTTAAGGCAGGATGGATTCTGATTGGCTGTCAGTGTTTTTATCATTCATCAGCTGGAAAAAAAAAAAAAAAAAAACGCTCTGAAAGTGATTCCAATGATGTCGTTCCTCTGTGTCGTTATCGTTATAGTTGTGGAGTGGACTTCACTATTCTCTGTTACACTGCAAAAAAAATTTTCTTGCTTAGTAGTTTTATCTTGCTTTCATTGCATTGACAGATATTTTAAGCACAAACTCACTTAATTTTGATACATTTTCAGAAAATAATTCTTAATATCTTCAGTCATTTTGCTTCTCCAGTAAATGTATCTTGATTTAAGAACGTTTAGATATTTGTGCTGAAAACAAGACAGAAACTTGTTTTTTTTTTTGCAGTGTACATCAGTTATTAAATTGTCATAGTTATCGTCCTTGTTGTAAAGGGGCCTGTCACATGACCTGCTGTATTCTGACACACGAGTGTGAGCGCAGTGATCTCATTGGCTCTTCTGCTCTGTTGCCATGGAAACTGTGACTGGAGATCAGCTGCAGATGCAGTTCACTGATGAACGAACGTCTCGTTGCAGGAAGTTCCATCACGTGCGGAAGCACCTCCTGTCTCTGACCGGTCAGTTCGGCAGCATGGAACAGGAAGTGACCCTGCTCATGCAGCGTGTGTATAAAGTGAGTAAACAGGAAGTGCTCTCTGTTTAGCTGTGCTGTAATGACACAAAGACACTAACGGGCACCATTCTCTGTGTGTGTGTGTGTGTGTGTTCAGCTGATGGAGCAGCTTCCTCAGAAGATGATGCCCATGACGGCCGGTGGAATCAAACCGCAGGCGTATCTCAGTCCGAGCACACTGGTGGAGATGACGCTGGGGTGAGCGTGACGTCACTTCACATTACGCTGCGTTCACACGTGTCACCAGTGTCTGGCGGTGATGTCACTAAAGTAACTCCTCCTCCACTGACAGATCACTCCTATTGGCTGTCGCTCCCAAAAGTCGCTCTTCATTTGCATAAAGTTACACATATCTGAACTTTGTCGCGTCGTTGGACACGCCCACATCCTGTCGCCAACGGTCACCGTCGCCCTGTCGGATCATGTGAACGCGGCTTTAGACCGGATCATTTCAGTCCGAGCAGCTTAAAAACATCATAACACTGCAAACATCTTCTCAAATATCTAAACATTCAGAAGTCAGGATACATTTACTGGAGAAGCAAAATGACTTATGGAAGCGTTCTCTCAAGGTTGTGTCAATGTTATGAAAAAACGTTCCTCCAGTAACGTTATCTGGTCTTTAATAATGTTCTGAAACTGTTAGCACAAAAACACTATTTATACATCGTTCATGGAACGTTATTTTTCTGAAATGTTTCAGTTGGATGTTCGTCTAACGTTTTTTAAATGTTTCTACTTGTTTCAAGAAGGTTCAGAGAACATTCAAAAGTAACGTTCCCATAATGTTTGAAGAATGATACAATGGAATGTTCCCTTAACGTTCACATAAGAAAAAACGTTTTTAAAAAACAGGAAACCAAGAAATAACATTTTTATAACTTAATGGGAACGTTAGAAAAATGTTCCTAGAACATATTTTTTGTAAAAAAAAAAAAAAAAAAAAAAAAGCATCAAAATGAAGCGAGTTTGTGCTTAAAACTAGAAAATTTGCCAATGGCATCAGAAAAATAAAGACTTTTATTGAGACTTTTAATGAGATTATTTTTATGACTCTATTGGCAGATATTTGTTCTTGGTTTAAGCACTTTTTTCAGTAATCAAGTCTTAATATCTTCAGTCATTTCTCCAGTAAATGTATCTTGATTTAAGAATGTTTTGATGTTTGTGCTGAAAACACGACAGAAACACTGAGGAAGAACGTCATGTTTGCAGTGTTTGACTGTAGTTCATATGTTAGATTTGTGTGAGGAACGTTATTCTCAATCCTTCATCTGTGTTTGTATAATCTAAGAATGTCTTCTTTGGATGGATGTTCATTACTGATGCATCGAGTGAGATTTCATTCCCTGTTATGTTCACTCCAGAATGAAGAAGCTGAAGGAGGAGATGGAGGGAGTGGTGAAGGAGCTGGCGGAGAACAACCTGTTCCTGGAGAGGTGAAGCTTCAGCGCTTCTTACAGGACAGATTCACCGTCATAATCGTCTCATTGTTATTCAGGTTTGTGGTTTTGTGTTTCAGGTTCGGCACGCTGACGGTGGACGGCGGCATCAGGACCGTGGATCGGATGTGACGGATCTAAACTCTGTCAGTTGTACATATGAATAGATTGTAAATACACACGTCAGACGCAGCCGAAACTCTTCTTTATGCCATTATTTTAATCTTGTGTTGATTCTCTGAATGTGAACATCAAACTAGAGTTGCTATTCAGTCCAAATACGTGATTTTGTCATGAAAATGAAGTATATCTCATCAGTTTGATCCATAAACATCTGTGCGGTTATTAAACGCTCTTGTGTTCCTGCAGCCCAGCTCACAGATACCTTATAAGAACGTTCTGCTAACGTTCCCATTCCATTGTATCATTCTTCAAACATTATGGGAACGTTATTTCTGAATGTTCTCTGAACGTTCTGAAACAAGTAGAAACATTAAAAAATGAATGATGTTTTTGTGATAACGTTCTGAGAACATTATTAAAGACCAGATAACTCTGAACGAACGTTCTATTAACGTTACTGGAAGAACGTTTGTTCGTAACGTTGAGAGAACGTTCCCTGTCAGCTGGGTGAGAAGTTACTAAATGACTGTAATGTTTCACTGTAAATGAAAACTATTTATAGACATTAAATGAACATGAGTTCTGATAAAACCTTCATCTGTTTCACATCTTTAAACGTTTACAGAATGAAATGAAAATGAAACATCAGTTCTGAATGAGCCATGTGATTCGTACAGGAGTGATTGATGACTGGTTCAGCTGGTTATATATTATATATATATATATATATATATATCATCAATCAGAGACATTTGCGTGTTCATGACTGAAACCTCTCTGAGCGCTGGGGTCAAAGGTCAACACAAGGGAATGTGAGCGGCTCAAAACTGAATGTGTGTCTGTAACTGAAATTAGAAATGATCTTCCTACACACACACACACACACACTCTCTGAGGATACAGCTATTAGTTGCCATGACAACAGACACAAAAGAACAACCTCTGCTCAGCAGCTGTGTTGCCACGGCAACACCCTCAGACAACAGCATCAGCACCCATGTGACAAACGTTCGACAGATTCATTTCATCCACTCCTATAATGACACTTACTGAAGAACAAACCCTGCAGGTCACGTGACACACCGCATCACTGACGTCAGAGTGGATAATAAACAGCTGCATCCATCCTAATGTCCTCACGGTGAAAGTAAAACACATTGTTGGCTTTATAAACATGCTAAATAATGTATTCATGAAAACGTAATGCAGAGAAGGTTAATAAATATTTAATGTATAAGTGAATATCATTGGCTCAGTACGAAAACAAAACAAATCAGTGTTTTATATGAGCCCCACCGTGACAATAAAACAAACAATTCGTGGCTCATATGAATAATTCATGAGCACAATCAAACTGCCGCGTCACGGATTTACATACAGGGATCTGATCTGAGTGCGCGCGCGTCCGCGGGTCTGATGATGAGAGTGCGCGCGCGCGCGCTCGTACGTGTACTGCTCGTCTCTGGAGATGCGAGTGGATGCTGTGATTGAATTGTCAATCTGAGAAAACGTAAAGAAACGCGTTGATGAGGAGAAACGACGCGGATTCATGATGGAGGGAATAAACGATCCGAGGAGAAGAAGAAGAAGAAACAGCTTCAGACTCTGAGGTGCGTTTCCATCTGATCTGAAACATGACGAGTGAATGTCTGATGAAAACAACACGACGCTCAGGAGAACAGTATTATCTTCACGTTACACCCGCTTTACTGACGCTCACATTTTCATAAACATCCACGGATCAGGAGCATATTTCAGAATATACAGTGAGAAATGAGCGTTTGTGATGATATTGAATCATAACAGGCCTTCATATGTAAATATAAACGATGATGAATGAATTCATCATGAATCTTTTGGTTTTGAATAGTTTTTTTTTAACAAATACATGTTCTAAAAACGTTCTTATTAAAGTTATGAAAACGTTATTTTCTTAATGCTCAAAAAGTACAGTTTTAAAAAATGTTTTAAAACGTTTTTTCTTGGTTATGTGAACGTTAAGGGAACATTCCATTTTATCATTCTTCAAACATTATGGGAACGTTACTTTTGAAACAAGCAGAAACATTAAAAAAACGTTAGATGAACGTCCAACTGAAACATTTCAGAAAAAAAGATGTGTAAATAACGTTTTTGTGCTAACGTTCTGAGAACATTATTAAAGATCATTCTATTAACATTTACTGGAAGAACGTTTGTTCATAACGTTGAGAGAACCTTGCCAGAACGTTCTGAGTTAATCTGAGGCAAATTTATGTTCTAAAAACATTGTGGGAACAGTGATTTGCAATGTTTCTAAAATGTTAAAATGAACTATTTTTGTCGTGATTAGAACGTTATTTAAAAGTTTACGATGTTAAGCACATTCTCCTAACCATATTTTTCTCGCAATATAACATTAATTGAATGTTTATTTGTAATTATATCCCAAGTAGGTTGACATTAAAATATCATAAATAACATAACGATATTCCAAAAATGTTCTCAGAACGTTTTCTCTCAACGTTATGAGAACATTCATCAAGTAAAAAAAAACAAACAAAATGTTGTTCAGCATCATGAGAACACACATCAGATCTTAAAAATGTTATAAGAAGGTTGTATAAATGTTGTTTAAAGAATGTTTTATCTTAACATTTAGACTGGGATGCTGAGATGAGGATGTTGTTGATGAATTACAGCGTCACCAGAGTAAACTTTACACTGAGATCAGCACAACACACACTTAATGAGCGTCTCTGGAGGAACATCTCTGAGTCTCTGATGGCTTTAATAGAATATAAACTCTCTGGATGATTTACATCTCGCACACAACGCTTTAAATTCGCTCATAAACATTAAATCTGTCACCTCTATGAAATGTTTATGTTTCTACAGACAATATTTGAGTTTTGCTCAATCACAGATCTGAGCCGTTCTAGAGAGCAGTTTAGTGTTTTATCTCTCTAGAACTGAGAGATAATAAAAAATCATCATTCACTCACCTTCATGTCATCTGCTCTTCTCCTATAAACACCATAAGAGTATCATGAAGTCGTCCACGCTTCTCACGTCTCTGTAATCGGACACACTCGGTTCAGGTGTTGACGAGTCTCTTAACGAGCTGATCAACTCAATCAGGTGTTCAAGGGCTCAGTTGATTTGAATGTATGTATTTAATGTAAGAGATTGCTTGTTTCCTCACACATCTCATTTTCTGACCTCAAATCCTTCAGCAGCTCAGCAGTGTTGTGTGTGTAAAACTGAAAATAAAAGGTTCTAGAGGACCAAACCAGATAAATCACCCCTGGTGACGGGGTAAATTCACTCGGCACAACAGCCGCGGAAACACGTTTGACAGGGAAAACAGATGATCACAGATTCTGCTGTGTGTTTAGAAAAGAACATGATCAAAAACACGGTTCTAGATCAGAAGATGTTCATGTGCTCAACCTTATATTATCACACAGCTCTCTATATTAATTTGGATGTATATTATATCCAACCTTTCCTGCATGCATACAGTTCACTCGTGTAAAGCGATATATATTATATAGTGAATCTCAACTGCCTGATTGTTTAAATCATTGCAAAATATAAACTATATTATCACACAGCTCTTATTTCTAGTAAAGCTGCTGTGAAACAGTGTTCAATATAAGATGAGGTGATGTATCTGTACCTGTCGTATCTTTCAGCTTTGATCCGACACAGAGAGGCAGATGGTGTACTTCCTGTCCATGGAGGGCGTAAAGCCTTCGTTCCACTCCGCCGTCCTCTTCAACTACTCAGACAGGAACGATTCCTCCACGCCGCCGTCCGGATTGCCAACGCCACTCATCTGTCGTCTGGATGCCTCCTCGTCCGCCGCTTCCCTCCAGAGCAACGGCTCGCTGACCTCGTACGACCTGACCCCGGCGGAGGTGACGCTCCTCGGGCTCATCTTCGGGGTGTTCTGGGTCATATCGGTTCTGGGAAACTCGCTGGTGTGTCTGGTGATCCATCGGAGCCGCAGAACTCAGTCGACGACCAACTACTTTGTGGTGTCCATGGCGTGTGCGGACCTGCTGCTGAGTCTGGCCTGTGCGCCGCTGGTTCTGCTGCAGGTGTCGGCGGGTCACTGGCCTCTGACTGCGGCCGCGTGCAAGGCCGTGCGCTATCTGCAGCATCTGTGCCCTGGCGTCCAGGTCTACGTGCTTCTGTCCATCTGCGTGGACCGGTTCTACACCATCGTGTACCCGCTGAGCTTTAAAGTGTCCCGCGAGAAGGCCAAGCGGATGATTTTGGCATCCTGGCTCTTCGACGCGGCCTTCGTGTCACCGTGCTTGTTCTTCTACGGATCCTCCACGTCTCGAAACCACTGCGACTTCTTCCTAGCGGACAGCTGGGACGGGTTGGCGTACGCGGTCGCGCACTTGCTCTTCGGGTTTTTGGTGCCGGCGCTGCTCATTGTGTCCTTCTATCAGAGGGTGGTGCGGTACATCTGGAGGATCGGCACTGACGGACGAACGGTGCGCAGGACCATGAACATCGTCCCCAGGACTAAAGTCAAAACCATAAAGATGTTCCTGATGCTCAACGGCATGTTTCTGCTCACCTGGACGCCGTTTTACGTAGCACAGCTGTGGCACCCGAAGGAGGCGTCGGGCTCCGACAGACAGGGGGCGCTGTTCTTCATCGCCGTGGCTTGGATCTCCTTCAGCTCCACGGCGTCCAAACCCACGCTCTACTCCGTGTACAACGCCAACTTCAGGCGCGGCATGAGAGAGACGTTCTGCATGTCGTCCATGAAGTGTTACCGCAGTAACGCCTACACCATCACCGCCAGCTCGCGGATTGCGAAAAAGAACTATGTGGGCGTGGTCGATCTGCCAGTGCCGGCAAAGACCCTCATCAAAGACTCGGTTTACGACACTTTTGACCGAGAAGCAAAGGAGAAGAAATTAGCATGGCCTATTAGCACTAACCCACCCAACACTTTTGTATAAAGGCTTGTCGTAAAGCAACGGTTCACTCAGAAATTAACGTCAACTCGTTATAAACCCAGTGCTGTTTCTCAAAAAGCCTGTGGAACGACATCCTAGCTAACAAAACTATATCCTAAGAACGTTCAAAAAAACATACGGTTTAAAAACGTTATGCGAACGTTAAGGAAACATTCCATTTTATTATTCTTCAGACATTTTGGAAACATTCTGAAACAAGTTGTAACATTTAAAAAACGTTAGAAGAACTTCCAACTAAAATGTTTCAGATAAAAACGTTACTTTTTTTGTACTTTTTGAGAACATTATTAAAGACCATATAACTTTGAACGAATGTTAGATTAACGTTACTGGAAGAACGTTTGTTCGTAACGTTGAGAGAACCTGGTCAGAGCGTTCTGAGAATGTTTCCTGTTAGCTGGGGTGCGGGTGAGTAAACAAAACCAAATTTGGAGTGAACTGTTGCTTTAACTGCACCACGATCACTAAAGGTGCGATCACATTAGCGATATTTCAGGCGAAAAAAGGTACTATGTCTCTTGTCGAAAGTCGACAGAAGCCACTTTCAAAACAAGCCGCTTTCTGTCGGTCAGCACAGCGAATTCGATGAAAACATTAGCAAAGCTATTCCTATTGGAATAACTGGATTTTGTCTGGGAAATCAGCAGTAAATGTGAACGCACCTTAACTTAAAACTAAATCAGTTGAAATGCAAAAACGTGGTGCTAACTGTGAGTTCTACAAACCGCTGACTGACCCAATGAAAGGCAGCGTTTGACCGTCACGTGTTCTTCTGTTTGTGTTTCTGGTCAGTCTGTGATCCTACAGGATTCATGTTAATCTTCGGAAGATGCGTTTGTGTTTTTTGTGCCTGTAGTTACAGATAAACTTTGTCTCATAGTTTTGTGTGTCGTTTCATGATGCAAGACAGACGTGTCCCTGTGATTTTACAATTAAACATTCTGTACGATTCAAACGAAACCCACTGTCTGCGTGTTCCTTAGCTGTTGACTGAGGATGTGTTTACTAACACTGCAAACGAATCAAAATAGTTTATTCCCACGAACCGTTCAGAAACAGGAGCTTTTAATCGAGGGTCACAGGAGTGTTAGGGGCTCTGAGAACAGTAGTGTAAAAATGTTAGATTACACTAAATAAATAAATTTGATTAAAATAAAAATGAATTAACACTAAAATTACAAAATTAATTATACTAGCCCTAACCCTATTAAAAAAATGAATAAACATTGAAAATAAATACATTAGATTAAAATAAATTGATTAAAATAATTTCATTTAAAAATAATTTGATTAAAATACAGAAATAAAATTTTGCTTAGATAAATAATTAATACGTTTGAACAAATAAATTAAAATAAATAAAATTTGATTTAAATAAAAAATAACTACATAAATAAAAACATTTGATTAAAATAGATAAGCAATTAAAATGAAAAAAATAAATACTAAAATTAAATATATATATATATATATATATACACTAGCCCTAACCCTAATAAAAAAAAATATTTTTAAATAAATAGTGAAAATAAATGCATTAGATTAAAATTAATCAATTAAAAGAAATATTTTATTTAAAATAAATAATTTGATTAAAATAAATAAAATTAAATAAATAATTATTTGATATTGTCACACGAGGACAGGAACGATTCTGACGACTCTGTTGTTATTCGGGGTGAAAGCAAAGGGATTTAATGAAACAAATCATGATCAGTGTTTTTTGAACAAATCTCTTGAATGAATGATTCAGTGACTCACTCAGACTTCACTTGTTTCATTACTGGATGAATCAGCATTTTGTAATAATCTCTTGAATGAATGATTCAGTGACTCACTCAAAGACTTCACTTGTTTCATTACTGGACGAATCAGCGTTTTGTAATGAATCTCTTGAATGAATGATTCAATGACTCACTCAAAGACTTCACTTGTTTCATTACTGATATTTCAATGGACAATGAAAACACTTGTGCAGTGTCTCAAAGTCTGAAATACATCAGAGCTGATGAACTTGAAGAGCTCTAATAATGAGGCAAGAAAGACGAAGATTCAGATTCAGGTTTATATTGTACAGGTATTCAAGATCACAAAGCAAAGCTACATGGTTTAATAAGACATGCTTATAATCCTGCAACAAATTACAACCTACATTTCAAACACGTCATATAAAAATATACATTTCAGCTCTAACATTATAGATTATGACTTGGGAGAATTTACACTAATAAAAACGATCTGGACGCGGGTTTGTTTGGGCAGATCAACACCGATGAAACAGTTTTACATTCATCACATGTTTGTTTTGGGATCATAACTCATCTGTGTTGAAATTTATTTGTTTATTCGTTTGTGGCAAACCGACCAAATCAAGGAAAAAGACGAAACTTAAAAGTACAAAAATTAGAGCTTTTAAGGAAAGTGCTTTAAGGTTCAGTTAGTGATATAAATATAAGATCAACAACAAACTAAACAAGTCTATTTGTACAAGAGGAGAGGGGAAGTAAGTGCTACGCGTTGAAATCATTCAAATGGTTGTAAAGTGCAAAAAGATTTTGGCAACAGTCCGTTTTATAATGTCTAATATCTAACGTCGTAATGGATTAAACAGATTATATCACACATCAGAGTGACGCATCATCACATTCATCATCAAAAAGGCTCCAAAATAAATATATAAAGGAAGAGGAAATGTTTACAAATCACACAGAACATTCCAGACAAAACCTGAACCATATAGATGCACATGAACTGAAGGTGATGTCATTGTGAATTTGTACTCGGGAATGAAGCTTATTTAAGACTCTGAGACGTCCGATTATTAAGAAGCGTCTCATAAACACTGTGTGAATGAACATACAGGATCCACACGGATCTTCCCTTCTAAGACGTCTTGTTCGCGGTGGATCCGTACTTGCCGTTCTTGGGGATCTTGTTGCTGGAGCTCTGAGGTGCTTTCTGCTCGTCTCCGGTTAAAAGGGCTTTGATTTCTGACGGGATCTTCCCCTGATCCATGGCCAAACACCACTGCTTGTACTGCGGACACAACAGCACAGGGACACAGTCAGAGAGACCTCTGGAATCGACTCCGACTCTTTGTTCTGTAACTGATTCAGAGAATCGATTCCTCACCGATGCTTTCGATTCTTTTATATTATTCATGAAAGTTTGAAGGAACACGTTCACATGATCTCGACGTGAACAGTAGGGGTGTAAATCGGACGGTTCATCACGATTCGATACAATATCAATTCTCATAGCCAGCGATACGATATTTTCCGATACCTCAAAAAGTTCTGCGATACGATTCGATCAATATTTCGATATTACGAGCCTATTTTACAAAACCAGTTAAATTTTTCTTAACTCACAACTGCAACCAAAATATATAACAAACATTTATTTCAAAATTTCACCTGAACCCTGATTGGGACATCCACAAATAAAAAAATTCACACAGTAATATAATGACAGCTTATGACATGATAACAGTCAAGAAAGTATTTTAGTTCTGTGCTAAAAAATGTGTAATGTCAAAAAACTGATAAACAAGGAATATATTATATATATATATATATATATACACACACACACACACACACACAATTAAAAGACATTTCTTCTTTTAATGAAGCAACAACATATTATAGGTAGGACAAAACAAGACAGGCTATTAATATTCTTTCATTGTGCAAATTAATTATAAAGGCTCCAGTACAGAGCGGCACAAAGCACTTATGCGCATCACAGAGCAACACAGAGTCACAGCGCACGACGCTCCTACGCAGCAGTTTATTGAGCATTTTCTTTTAACAGTTTTAAATTTCAGTAACTGTGTGTATGAAGAACGATTCATAGCGCTCTGTTCTCCAGTGTTGTGATCTAACAGACACTGAGATGCGAGCGCTGCTTTTTGCCAGGCTTTAAACACGAGCAAATTATAAACTTTAGTGAAGATTCAGCACTGGCCCGATCGGGACAGTGACAGCTCCATCTACTGTGCCGAGCGTCTTTCACAAGTTCTGAAAGGTAGTTTAAACGACAATGCACGCGTTGGCGATAATGCATAGACTGATATTGTGTTAAATGTGGAGAGTGTTAAAACAAAGGTGCCTCTATAAATAGCCCACAGGCATCGATTTTTTACGCGTGGCATCGATGCATCATATCGTTAGACATTAGATCGATGTATCGATCTATATCGATGTATTGTTACACCCCTAGTGAACAGGATATAAAGCTGGCAGAAATTAGCTTCTCGTAATATGAAGCTTTACCTCTATATAGAGTAGAGCTGCACGATTCTGGATAAATTGAGAATCACGATTTTTTTGTGTGTGTTTCGAATAGAGATCACGATTAAGAACAGACAACTAAACAAAATAACGTGATTTACTAGAGGTTCAGACAAAATGTTAATTGCTGCAGTCTATTTAAAATGTTTAATTGAAAATCTTTTTTTTTTTAAATCAGTTTGAATGAATGATTCAATGACTCACTCAAAGACTTGTTTCATTACTGGATGAATCAGCGTTTTTGAACAAATCTTTTGAATGAATGATTCAATGATGAATACATTGTCATGTATTGGTGTAACAATGTAACTGATACAGTCATTATTTGAAGCGTCAAGTTACTTTTAAAAGAGATTTACTCTATTTTCATTGCTACCGTAGACATCAGTGTTTATATCTGAACTATAAATTTTTATCCCAGTACTTCTGTGATGATCTGAATTATTGTAAGACAGAAATAATGATACGGTGTGTTTGAAAAGACTGTTTGCCTTTTAGCTCTTTTGAATTGAAAAAGGCTCTTAAAGAGTCGTCGATTCCCCTTGGGAATGGAGTCGACTCTGGATTCCCAACACCTCGGAATGGATAGTGTTTGGAGATGAAGGTGAGCCGGTGTTTACCATGTCCAGCTCCTCTCGCAGCGCGCAGATGGCTCTCTCTTTGCTGGACACCAGCTCCTCCAGATACTGGTAGCGCAGCTTCTTTCTGGCGCGACACTCTCTGGCGCTCTGACGGCTGCGCTCCAGCTTGGCCTTCAGGTCGATCTTGGCAGGTTTGCGGCCGCGTTTGCCTGGTTTCTTCACTTTAACAGCCACCATCTACAGATCACAAGAGACTTGATAGTAAAACACTCATAGTGGCACATTTAAAAACAACACAATGTGAGACAGAAGTGCTGTAAACAAAACAAGACAACATTTACAGACTGTCTTTTGTAGAGCTGCTTATTGCAGAATTGAATGTGTTTCATAACTGACTAATTTTGCATCAACACTGTTATTGAATGTGAATCAACACTAAACTGAATTGATTGCCCAACTAACAGGGAACGTTCGGTCAAGGTTTTCTCAACGTTATGAACAAACGTTCTTCGAGTAATGCTAATAGAAAGTTTGTTCAAAGTTATCTGATCTTTAATAGTGTTCTCAAAACGTCACAATGAAAACATTTATACATCGTTTTTTTTCCCCTGAAACGTTTCAGTTGGATGTTCGTCTAACGTTTTTTAAATGTTTCTACTTGTTTCAGAACGTTCAGAGAACATTCAAAAGTAACGTTCCCATGATGTTTGAAGAATGATACAATGGAATGTTTCCTTAACGTTCACATAACCAAAAACCCCCGCTTTTAAAGTATCTGGATGTTTTGAACATTAAGGAATAACGTTTACATATCTTAATGGGAACGTTAGCGAATTATTCGCAGAACATGTTTTTGTTAGCTGGGCGGTACTGTGGTAAAGATGGCATTAATGTTACTTTTTAATACCATGATTCCTGTACAGTTACATTAATATGCTACTCCAAGGTACTTCAAAGAACATTATGGCACATAAACGGTGGTGTTACAACAGTTGCTTTGTTGTGACTGAACTTAAGTGACATTAATCCAGTTAAAAAAACATGAGCTTAATGTTCATTTGTTCATTTAACGCACCTTACTGTCATCCATCGCGTGTTTTCCACTCAACGTGGGTCTTCAGTCGTGTGCTTATCCTCGATCATTCAACTTTAATCGATTAGAGAGACCGATTGAGATTATTTTTAATCAATTTTACAGCGGAACTGACTGTGTTTTTAGCCGAATGCTAACAGAGCTCTTCCGGTTCTGGCGCAGGTGACGCCTACCGCGCTGCATGCTGGGACCTGTAGTTTCTTCCTGATTTGGCACTAAATAATTCTAGAAAGATCAGCAGGTTACACATGAGAAACTAACATTACTTATGTTTTATATATGTGCGTTACAGACAGTAATTCCAGTTTTACACATTTAAATTACATCGAATAATTTAGCAGATTCATATTAGCCAACAATACTTTCAACAGCTACACTAAACTTCAGTATTTATTATTATTGTTGTTGTTGTTGTTTTTGTTATCATCATTGTTAATAATAATAATAATAATAATAATAATAATAATAATACAGGTGGTATTACTGTTATATTTAATGTTTCTTAAGTATTATGTGCCGTGTTGTCGTGTGTGATCACAGTCTTTCATGTTGTAAAGGTGTGTGTGAGTTCAGACATGAACACCTGCTGCTGCTGTCAGTGTCACAGCGGAACACAACACAACACACACACACACACACACACACACACACACACACACACACTCTCACACACACACAGGCCCTCAGGGACCTTAGAGGACACCAGGAACGCATGTGATGTCTCTATTAACCCAACTAACAAAAATATGTTCCAAGAACATTTTCCTAACGTTTCCATTAAAATATGAAAATGTTAATTCTGAATGTTCTCTGTACGTTCAAAATGTCCAGTTTTTTTATGTTTTAAAAACGTTTGAGGGAAACATTATGGGAACGTTACTTTTGAATGTTCTCTGAACGTTCTGAAACAAGTAGAAACATTTAAAAAACGTTAGATGAACATCCAGCTGAAACATTTTAGAAATAAAACGTTTCGTGAAGAATGCATAAATCATGTTTGGTAACACTTTAGTTTAGGGTCCAATTCTCTCTATTAACTAGTTGTTTATTATCATGCATATTACTAGGATATTGGCTGTTTATTAGTACTTATATAGCAGATATTAATGCCTTATTCTGCATGACCATATTCTACATCCCATAATCCAATACCTAAACTTAACAACTACCTTACTAACTAATAATAAGCAGTAATTAGGAGTTTATTGAGGCAAAAGTCGTAGTTAACAGTTAGTTAATAGTGAGAATTGGACCCTAATAATCTAAAGTGACGTAATGTTTTTGTGATAACATTCTGAGAACATTATTAAAGATCAGATAACTCTGAACGAACGTTCTATTAACGTTACTGGAAGAACGTTCGTTCATAACGTTGAGATAACTTTGCCAGAACATTCCCTGTCAGCTAGGAATCAACTAAATGACACAGTTAATGACAGCGGGGTTTATATGTCACTTTTGAGATGTGTAATACGTCATGAGTGTGTAATTAATAGAGTTCTGCTGAGAGCCGAAGCTCCGCCTCATTTACACTCATTTACAGTCTTTTACAAAGATTTTACACACTTTCAGTCCATAAGAAGAGCTGAGCGCCGGTTTCTGTCCTCATGAATGGATCTGAGCGTTAATTCTCTGATTTTTAGCGCTGTTTATTGAGTGTTTGAGGCCGGTTTGTCTTTCAATGACGCCATGATGTTATTTTTACCCGATGAGCTCACGAGCGCCGAACTCCCTCAGAGTTCACCAGGGCCGAACTGATCGACTTTAACTAGTTTAACTACCCATCTGATCATCTCATCTGTGGATTTACTTCAAAATGAGACGGACTGAAACTTTCACGGTGAGTTTCGGACACGAGTTAAATGAGAAATAAATCGCGGAGGCCGCAGTGTGTGTGTGTGTGTGTGAGACACGATGTTCTTCTTAGTTTCGTTTACTGTTTGTCTGAGTAAAGTTGGTAAAAATGATTTTAAAGTTCTAGAAAGTAGCGCGTTCAGCTTATTTACTCTGCTGTCATTAAATACGATATATATATATATATATATATATATATGTGTGTGTGTGTGTGTGTGTGTATAAATGAGGAAATTATGTTATTATCTAAGGGAGACAGTATATACTGAGCTGACACAGAAGCACTGAAAACACTCGTGACGTACTCAAATGTTCAGCTGTAAAGTACTAATACTACTACTAAGTAGTAATATTATGGTATTGTGATGTATCATATGTATATATATATATATATATATATCCACACACAGATACACACACACACCATGAAACTGAATGATTACCATATTTGTGTACCTTTTACACAGTATTTAAGAGAATACTATAGTATTACCACACTGTATTCTTTTCTTTATTGGATAATAAACATAATTTTCTTCATTTGTATGTCAAAAGATCTGCTAAATGAATAAATGTAAATCTGTCCTAATAATAATCATGGTACTACAGTCAAATCTTCAGATAAAAACATGGTAATAATACCATGGTTAGTGTCTAAGTGTTCGGAGCAGGTCACATGATCACGTCTCTCATTTCAGGATATTTCTGTAAGGGAAGTTCAACGTTTATTTCAGCAGTGGCATCATAAAAATCACCTGTGGAGGAACAGAAAGCGACCGTGTTTTTGTTTGTGTGACTCTGTTTCTCGGGTTTCAAACACAGCTTAGATTTAAAGACGGCATTTCCCATCAGGCGTTCCTGTTCACTGCAAACAATGATGTTCTTCCTCAGTGTTTCTGTCTTGTTATCAGCACAAATATCTAAACATTCTTAAATCAAGATACATTTACTGGAGAAACAAAATGACTGGAGATATTAAGTCTTGTTTTCTTCTGAGTTTGATCTCTAGATCATCGGCGGTTCCTTCACGGCTGTGCCGGAGCTCGTTATCGTCTCCTCGTTAAGCAGGAGACGCTCATTAGGCTCCCAGTGTTTTGTTGTGGTCGGGAATCTCGCTATGAGGAACTTGTCAGGTTCTGGAGGAATCAAGAATTTCCCCTCGTAAAACCAAACATATTCACGTCACTCGGGTTTTCATTTCCACAAATGTATGATTGGAAAAAGAAGCTGGTTAAATCAGGATCTTGCGTGACCTTTGACTTTATAAAGCAGCTAGTTGTGTTGGTCTTACCTAGTCAAGTCTTTTTTTAGTGCTTTATACTATACAGATTCAGAGCAGCTTCACAGTGAAATGCCAGTGAGGTCAGAAAAATAATCTTGTTTTCCCTTTGAATTAAGTGTATTTTTCTGACCCCATTGGCAGATATTTGTTCTTGTTTTAAGCACAAACTCACTTCATTTTGATCATTTTTTCAGAAAACGAGACTTAATATCTTCAGTCATTTTGCTTCTCCAGTAAATGTATCTCGATTTAAGAATGTTTAGATGTTTGTGCTGGAAAACAAGACAGAAACACTGAGGAAGAACATTAGTTTTTGCAGTGCTTGTACATTAAAGATATTTCTAAAATTGACCTCAAAGGCTGAAAACTCATTGACAGGCTTCACAGCGTCTGTGGTTTGATTTCAGCAGTGTTTGATCTGTTTGTGTTCAGATGGACGGGTCAAAGTCCTCCAGCACTATTATCTCTATCAGGCAGGTTGAGCTGTTAACCTTCGGCCAGTAGAAAATCCCACAGCAAACAGTTTTAATTCATCTCGGCCTCTGCAAACACGCAGGGAAGGTCAGAGAAAATTGAAAACCGACTTGAAGAAGAAACAGAGATGCCAATGACGTTCAGCTTTACCACAATTTACACAGTCATTTATCACTCGGAGCTCAAGCTCAGTGTTTGTGTGCAGTTCATTAGTGTCAGTAAAAGAAAATCAGACGTTAGCAGGTCCAGAAATAAACATTACGGCTCCTGTAATCAGATCTGTTTCACACACGCTCCAGTTTCATGTTATTATTAGAAGGAAGCGCAAGATGCAGAAACTCTCGTTTTGTTGAATATTTGATGGGAAATTGTGATGACATCACATGATCTCACGTTCACTTTGGTCTCGCTCAGATCCGGAGGTTTACATATGGAAGCTTGTTTCCGTCATGGAATAAGAATAAAAAATGTAATTGCAACTCCGAGTTTATAACTCGCAATTCTGACTTTTTTCTCGCAATTACGAGTTTATAACTCGCAATTCTGAAAAAAATCAGAATTACCTTAAAAAACAGAAATGCGAATTTTGAGAAAAAAGTCAGAATTGCAGGTTATAAACTTGCAATTGCGAGAAAAAAGTCAGAAGTCGCAATTACCTTTTTTATTATTCTGTGGCGGAAACTTAAAAAACAGAATTGCAAGATGTAAACTCAGAATTCTGAGTTTAAAGTCACATTTACCTTTTTTATTCTGTGGCGGAAATAAGCTTCTGTAGTGTTGTGAAAAGCACAATACAAATAAACTTGAATTGAGTTAAACAGTCATTTGAGAGGCCGTGTGTGTTCCAGATTAGACGTCTGTGTGTGTGACTGTTGTGTGTGTGTCTCTGCAGGAGCTCTTGATGATGAAGCGCAGCGGTGATGATCGAGGTGCATGAGCTCCGTCTGTATGGAGCCCCTGTAATGCTGTGAAAGAAACCCCATCAGCCCACTGTCTCACACACACACACACACACACACACACACACACACACACAGTCTCAGTGTCAGTGAGTTTTTCCTCTAGAGTTTCCTCTTGCTCTTTTGGCCGCCTGCCGAACGCCATCAGGGTGACATCATCATCATCATCATCATCATCAGCTGCACTACAATGGGGCTGTTCATCTCCTGAGGGCCGAGAGAGAGAGAGACGGACTGAGGGATTGTGGGTATGTGTGAGCGCGTGTGCGGCACTCGGCCCATCGGGCCCGAGGGTCTGGTGGCGCTGCTGGAGGGTGGTCTGGACCACGTGCTGCTGATCGACAGTCGTCCATTCGTGGAGTATAACGCCTGTCACATCCTGGAAGCTGTCAACGTCAACTGCTCTAAACTGATGAAGAGGAGATTACAGCAGGACAAGATCCAGATCAGTGAGCTACTGCAGCACTCGGCCAAGAGGAAGGTGCGTAAAACTGCCGGAGTAATGATGGAATAATCACACACTCACACTACAGCAGATGATCAGCAGAGGGCGAGTGTTTATCTCACATTTCTGAGTTCATATCTCACGAGAAAAAAGTCAGGATTGCGGGATATAAAAACTCAGAGCTGCGAGAAAAAAGTCAGGATTGCGAGATATAAAAACTCGGAATTGCGAGAAAAAAGTCAGGATTGTGAGATATAAAAACTCGGAATTGTGAGAAAAAAGTCAGGATTGTGAGATATAAACTCAGAACCGCAAGAAAAAAAGTCAGGATTGTGAGATATAAACTCGGAGCTGCGAGAAAAAAGTCAGGATTGTAAGATATAAACTCGGAGCTGCGAGAAAAAAGTCAGGATTGCGAGATATAGCGAGATATAAAAACTCGGAATTGTGAGAAAAAAAGTCAGGATTGTGAGATATAAACTCAGAACCGCAAGAAAAAAAGTCAGGATTGCGAGATATAAACTCGAAATTGCGAGAAAAGTCAGAATCTAGACAGTCACAATTACCTTTTTTATTTTTTTTATTATGCGGCAAAAACAAGCTTCCATATATCATTATAGTTTTCGTTACAGTTTTTGTAGTTATTGTTATAGCTTTCGTTCTTGGTGTGAACAAACCTTAACTCTACAAGAATAGTGAGTTCACAGCACAACTATAACAACACAGAGAAACCATATCAGCTGATGAACGATAAAAACACTGACAGCCAATCAGAATCCATCCTGCTTTAAAGAGCTCGAGCATTTAAAGCAACAGATGACAAAACTGCAGCGCTTATAATAAACAGAACGATATCGTCCGCTGGTGTGGACGCTATAGTTCTCATTTTAGTTATCGTTATAGTTTTTATTGGAGCGTTATAGTTTACGTTATATTTATCATTTTAGTTATCGTTATATTTTTTGTTATAGTTTTCATTTTAGTTTTTGTTGTAGTTTTCACTAAAGTTTTCGTTACAATTATTATTATAGTTTTCGTTATAGTTATCATTATTGGTGTGAATGGGCCATTGAATCATTGGTTCGTTAAAAACGCGGATCCATTCTGAAAGGAAACACCGCTGTGTGTTGCTCAGAGATGCACAACAGTTCGGCTGTGGCTTTATAGGTAATATTTTCATTGGCAAAATTGAGCAAAAACAGACAATATTGTGTCTGAACTATAGCACAATATTAACAACTTATTTATTGAGCTGTTGTATAAAATCAGCAGTGTGTGTCTGTGTGTGTCTGTGTGTGTGTGTGTGTTCATACAACAAATGAAACAAACAAGCCATCGTCTCTCACAAAGGCCATTGAGACGCCTTAACAACAGGTTGCCGAGTGACCTCATCCCATAGTTGTCTGTGCACGCTTCCCTTTTCAAACGTTAAGCTACTAACTCGAGTAGTTAACTACACTGACACAACAGAAGCAACATGAGTGTAGATCAGAACACTGAGGATCAGAATTAAACTTAAACAGATACTTTTACTCTAAATAAACCAGTTTGTAACTCAATGTGTGTGTGTTTTCAGCTGGAGCTCCAGGGTCAAGAGGTCGTGGTGTATGACCAGAGCTCGTCTGACCCCGCCTCCCTGTCACCTGACGCCTTTCTCAGCGTCCTTTTGGCCAAGCTGGAGAAGAGCTTCCCATCAGTCCACCTGCTCTCAGGTGAGTCGCATCACACACCGAACACATCAAACATCACTAGTACTAGCATGAGAGTGCATGTGTGTGTGAGTGTGTCACATTAACCGCTGACATCACACAGGAAGTGAATCCAGAGATGGAGGATGTGAGAAGAGTTCTGAAGCTCAAATACGTCACTAATTGTTTCGTGTGTGGGTATTTTACTGTAATGTGCGAACATGAAAATATTTCCCTCTGGGTTTTTTCTTTGATTGATTTCGGGGGGGTTAGTTGTCAGGTGATGATGTCATCGGTGAGGAAACAGACTGATAATCAGGTCAGGTGATTGTGTAACGCTAGAACACACGGTTACTGATCTATCGAGAGATCAATAAATGAGGTCAAGAGCAATTAACATGAACAAACACTCATCGTCTGTTGATTTACTGACTGATCCAGTTGATTAACGTGATCATTAACATGAACGACTGAGAGCTGCTGCCAATCAGACAATTCATCTGCTTTCATTCATATTCAGTGTGTTTGATGCCAGACCCTACAATCACGCTCTCCTCAGCACATGAATCCTTCGCGAGCGTCTCGTTTCCGAGGCTCAGTCTGTCTTCGTTGTCCGCAGGTGGTTTCGCCGAGTTCTCGCATCTGTTCCCGGGTCTGTGTGAAGGGAAGTCCACGCTGGTGCCGTCCTGCATCTCTCAGCCCTGCCTTCCCGTGAGCAGCAGCGGGCCGACGCGGATCCTGCCGCACCTGTACCTGGGCTGCCAGAGAGACGTGCTCAACCAGGTGAGGTTCACTGCAGCGTGAGGGCGTCTGACGCGGATCAGAACACGTGCTGATGCGTGTGACGTGTTCCCGCAGGAGCTCATGCAGCAGAACGACATCGCTTACGTGCTCAACGCCAGCAACACCTGCCCCAAACCGGACTTCATCCCAGAGTCGCACTTCCTGCGAGTGCCGGTCAACGACAGCTTCTGTGAGAAGATCCTGCCCTGGCTGGACAGATCGGTGGAGTTCATAGGTCAGACAGGGTCACATGACTGAGCTTGTGATGCATTAGTGCCGCCCACTTTTTTCGTTCATTTTTCAGCATTACATACTTTGATTTAAAGCCAAAAACCATTTGAAAACAGGAGAAAAAGACAAAAATACAAGACTGAAATAAACTAAATATTTTTTATATTTAATTAATTTTTTGTTTTTATGTTTAATTTAAAATTGTATTTTATTTTTAAAATTTCACTTAAATGTAATACTTATTAAAATGAAATATTAGCTAAATTAAACTAGTTTAATTTTAACTATTTAATTTAATTTTTAATTAAGTATTAAAATTAAATTAAATATTAAAAAAATAAAATAGAAATGAGATAAGAAATTGGTGATTAAAAATGTTACAAACAAAAAGAAAGATATAAGACTTAACGGCTTTAGTGAGGAAAAAACTACAATCCCATGAGGCATTGCAAATGACATAACCAGATTAAAAATAATGGGAGAAATATCAAATTATTCATTTAAAGTTGTATTGTTTCTATAGAAAACTATGCACACACACACACACACACATATATATATATATATATATATATATATAATATAATGTGACTGCAAGCTCTTTTGGGGCAATTTGATCATCACGACTCTGATTGGTGGATTTTTCTGCACAGTATCATGGGTAATGTAGTTTTTCACCACAAATTCGGCTGTTAAACATGATTATTTTGAAAATAAAGCAATAAAGTCTGTCTTTAAAGGTTTAAGTTATCATTAAAAATCAGATGATGTAAGCACTGATTTGTGTGTGTTTCCTGTCAGAGAAAGCCAAGGCCAGTAATGCCAGAGTCCTGGTTCACTGTCTGGCGGGAATCTCTCGCTCGGCCACCATCGCCATCGCCTACATCATGAAGAGGATGGACATGTCATTAGATGAAGCGTACAGGTAAAGCCAGATCATGTGACCGTCGTTCTTCTGTGAGCCTTTTTGATGACACATTTTACTATGGTAGTGTGAAGTATGACATTTAAATAGTGGAGTATTTATACATCATGATAGTATTTGATTACCTGCCTTTAATTGATTTAAATGTCAACGTCGGTAGTTATAACATATTCATTCCTTTGGTTTTGGGTTGAGATGTGACTCATGAGTTCGACTGTCACACCGTATCCTAACCAGATGCGACCAAATCAATCCAAACTCCAGCCAATCAGAAGAGCGTGTGGGCGGAGTCTCACCGCAAGAGCACTGCACTCTCAATATTGTCATAGTTTGTAGTTGTTCAGCCATGATGCTGCAGAAATTGAAATAAAAAAATAGTCGCGTATTGTTGTCACGGCTGGTTAAGACAAAAACTCTGATTAACAGGGAAAAGACGTCTTTTAAGGCCCGTTAAAATGATAAAGATATCGCTCTAAAAATTGTTCTAAATGTAAAAGAATAGCAGAGTAACACCACAACTATAATGATAACGACAGAGACAATATCATTGGAATCACATTCAGGGCGATTTTTTTTCCAGCTGATGAATGATAAAAACATTGACAGCCAATCAGAATCCATCCTGCTTTAAAGAGCTCGAGCATTTAAAGAGACAGACGACAAAACTGCAGAGCGCTTATAATAGACAGAACAACATCGTGCGCTAATACAGTTATCGTTCTCGGTGTGAACGGGCCTTTATCATGTGACGTGTGTTTTGGACACGCTGTGACCATGTGATCTCACCTCCTGCAGGTTCGTGAAGGAGAAACGGCCAACCATCTCACCCAACTTCAACTTCCTCGGTCAGCTGCTGGACTTTGAGAAGAAGCTGAAGAGCGACACGGTGGTCAAACCCAGAGCGGACGCGTCAGACGAGCAGAAGCCGTGCGGCTCGGACCTGCTGGAGCCGCTGACGATGCCCTGCGTTCTGGCCGGCGTCCCGGAGGAGCATCTGCTGGCTCGGGCACTCTGCGGCCTGCAGCTCGGAGAGGACCCCGAGGAGAGCAGCCGGCCCAAACGCTCCTTCTCCCTGGACATCAAGACGTACGGCGAGTCCGGAGCGCCTCTGCGAGCGTTTGCCGACAAACCGCCCTGCCAGTTCTCGCCGGTGCAGGAGGTTTCAGAACAAAACACACCAGAGCAAAGTCCAGACAAGGAGCGGGACAGTAAAGCCTTGTGTCCGCAGACGCTCCAGCGCAGCGGCAGCGTGGACGAATCCCCATCCGGCGTCCCGCCGCACTCGGCCGTGCTGAAGGGGTGGCACTCAGACATCGTCCTCGGAGGCTGGTTCCTCTCCTCAGAGTCGGCGCGCTTCTACTCCACCTCGGCCATCTTCAGCGGCGGCGGCTGCGCTCCGGGTCTGGAGGCAGTGAGGAGGCGTGGGCGGCAGCGCAGCGGGGACTGCGGAGACTCCCGGAGAAGCTGGCACGAGGAGAGCAGCTTCGAGAAGCAGCTGAAGCGCAGGAGCTGCCAGATGGAGTTCGGAGATGGCGTGTCGGAGACTCGCTCCGGAGAGGAGCTGGGAACAGTTGGCAGCCAGTCCAGCTTCTCCGGCAGCATGGAGATAATTGAGGTTTCCTGAAGACTGACAGTGTCGACACACGGCACTAGACGCTTGCTTCGTTTGGCGTTTGTTTCTCCCATTTGTTCTCATTCAAATTTGTACTCATCTCTCACAGGATATCCAGTACCTCAACAATCCAAATGAAGGCAAGACACTACAGGCGAATAGGGTAAAAAACTTAAAAGAGGCCATATTATGTTTTTGTGCTCTACTAGAACAGGTTTTCCTGCTTGAATGTTGATTATTTTCCTCATATTCTCCATTGTTCAGCTCCTCTCTTCCCAGTCTGTCAGTAACGCTCTGTTTAGTTCCTGTCTCTATGAAGCCCCGCCTTCTGAAAAGCACAATGTGCTCTGATTGTTCGGCTGGAGCAGTGTGTTGTGATTGGTGTTTGGGAAATGTCCCGCCCTTTACCATAACCGCCAGTTTCAACACACTACTAACTGACTCACCCAGGCCCCGCCCCTTTATTCTGAAATCTACAGACACAAATAGATAAAGTGCAATAAAATAAACACTTGTAGAGCTCAGAACAGTTTGGCCTGTAGTGTCTTGCCTTGAGCGTGTCTTTTGTCATTATATTTTTGTGTCGGTTGTTGAATTATGATCTCAGGAAGTTCTGAATCTGTTGTTCAGAGTGAAGATTGAGAATCAAACACACACAGATCTGATTCTCTCCATCATCAGGCTCTTTTCTATCACGGTTGAACAGTCTCAGTGTTTCTCATCTGCGCCGTCCATCATTCACACGTGATCACAGAAGGATCTGATTCGATAAACTGCATCCAAACCCTCCAGAGCTTCAGGTGAGACACAGAGGAGAAACAATTCACAGAGAGAAACTCTTCAGTCTGCGTTGCGTTCTTTTTCAGTGGTGCTTTTAGTATGAAAGAAACGATCCAGCACAGTGCTGATGTTTGTGTCGTTTCATTCACAGACTCCTGAGACTGGAATCATGGGAAATACTGACCTGTGATCAGTCTTGTGTAGCTGTTTATTGAAGGTTTGCCTTGTTAAAGGGTCATCAGAGGTCAAAGCAGAGGCATTGAATCGCCATACGGACTCATTCCCAGCTAACAGGGAATGTTCTCTTAATGTTATGAACAAATGTTCTTCCAGTAACGTTAGTAGAATGTTCATTCAAAGTTATCTGGTCTTTAATAACGTTCTCAAAACGTTTGCACAAAACATTTCTACATCGTTCATGGAAGGTTTTTTACCTGAAACGTTTTAGTTGGACGTTCATCTAACGTTCAGAGAGCATTCAAAAGTAACGTTCCCTACATATTCGCACACAAAAAAATTGTTTTAAAAAATTTATGTTTTTAACATTTTCATAAATAACGTTTTTATAACTTAAAGGAACACTCCATTTTTTTTGAAAATAGGCTCATTTTCCAACTCCCCTAGAGTTAAACAGTTGAGTTTTACCGTTTTCGAATCCATTCAGCCGATCTCCGGGTCTGGCGGTACCACTTTTAGCAGAGCTTAGCATAGTTCATTGAATCCGATTAGACCGTTAGCATCTCGCTTAATGATATTACGCAGCGCCTCTCAGAAATGTCTCCATGGTTGCAAGGCACGCTCCCTGTGCAAGCAGGGGGTCACAGGCGCTGCGTAATATCATTGCGCCTGCTGCACCCATGGTACGGCAGCAAAGTTCCTTGATTATTACTCCGGAATGAGAGTATAGTTCCTAGCCATATCGGCCTAGAAAATCGCAACTTTTCATTTTCCGTCGGTCTTAGTACATGATGTAACTACAGAAGTGTCAAGTTTTAAATAGGAAAAATATTGAAACTCTTTGGTCATTTTTAAGCGAGATGCTAACGGTCTAATCGGATTCAATGAACTATGCTAAGCTATGCTAAAAGTGGTACCGCCAGACCTGGAGATCGGCTGAATGGATTCGAAAACGGTAAAACTCAACTGTTTAACTCTAGGGGAGTTGGAAAATGAGCCTATTTTCAAAAAAAGTGGAGTGTTCCTTTAATGGTAACGTTAGCTAAATGTTCTTAGAACATACTTGTTAGCTGGGTTCAGACCTGAAACGATCTTCATCTGATCTGTATTTGATGATTTTGACGAGAAGGACAGAATCAGAGTTTCCTAAAGCTGTGAAAATGAGCTGAAGACGGAACGAATCAGAAGCAGTGACTGAATCCCGAATCTCTGAATCGTTTGATACGGACTCGTTTAAGCATCGTACATTTACACGGACCTCAAATCTACAGTGATCAATGTTTATTTTTACAATAAAGTCAAACAACTGATGATATAATCATTCATGAGACAGATCAACCATTATTTTTATGAAACAATGATTCTGTGTGTAACGAGTGCGTTTGAAGGATCATTTCTGGAGATATTGATCTGTTATTGATTGCTGAAATAAAACAAGTGGTACTTGAACATGTTCAACAGTCTATTAAAACATTAAGACATTTCGAGCTGCTCTTCATCTGATAAAATGGCTCATCCAGAACAGAAACTTTATAATTGCCACTTAAGACTGTGTGAATGGGGTGAAATACTTTAAAACATACACTAAATAATACAATTTATCAACATTAAAACATTTAACTGTATAAATAGTGCATTAGCGCTGTATCCCGCTGTTCTGAACATCACGGCTGTGATTGGTTCCCAGGTGATCACATGACTGACGAACGCCTTTCAACCAATCAGATTAAAGGGCTACAAGTATGAGACGTCAGTTTCCACTGACCTCGCTGTGTAGCAATAAAGTAAATTCTATTCAGTTCTATTTCACCTTCAGTGTTACTGATCGCAGAACTGGGGTGAAAAATCAGTCGCTTTGAGGTTTTATGACCATAAATGTGAGAAATCATGAAGGTTAAGCATCATTCAACACACGCTGGGTCCCAGTTTGCCTACTTATACTACGCCCTAAAAGTATGTACTCTTTTTGTGAAGTGTGTAGCAAAAGAGTAGACCAAAGTCCCTTTAAGACGAGTCATTTCACTCGGCGGCCATCTTAGAAACGCCTATCGGGCATGTGAGTGCAACTCCTATTTCTCTGAATGGGGAAACATGAAATTCTCCAAAGCTGTTCGCCAAGCTTTCAATTAAATTTCATATTTGAAATCACCAATAAAATCTGACAACAACTGTCTCATAAATTTTGTTTCTAAACGCTCGAATCATGACCAAAAAAATGCATTTTTTCAGGCTAGATCAGGCTAAGCGCGCGTCTCTGACGGAGGGTCTAACGGCCGCTGCAGTGACGCGATGATTTTACCAATCGGCGATTGGCTCTTATTTAGAAGGCGGGACTTATTCCGCCATATTGCTCGTTGTACTTTCTCCCATTCATAATAAAACAAGTGCACCGTCTTTCTATATATAAAGTATTTGAAGCTTTTGGGACAAACACGTCTGTCGCATTGTTACGCACATCCTGTCACTGTAAACTGGCCTGTCAATCATCTTGTCACAGTTAAAATCCTCCACAATTAATTTAATTTAATTTCCTACCGTGTTGGAGAGAAAAGTAGCAGCAGGATGATCTGCCAGTCGCGGGTTTTTCACACGGAGACTCCTCGTATGTTTGCACAATGATGCATTTAAAAGTTAACAGCTTAACGGATCTTTATAAAAGTCCACATTGTTATTGCAGATGAAATATAACACGGGTAACATTAAATAAATATTTTACCAGGTTAATTGTTGATTAGTCACTCAAACTTCTTTATCTAAAACTCTTTTAACCGTCGGTCGCGTGACACACACCTGCCATGTTTGTAGTTTTTTTTTTTTTTTTTTTAAACACTTTATTCGTGTTTGTAGTTCTGAACAGAATCCTCCTCCAAAGCGCATTGGGTTGTAGGCAATATTAGCCGTTCTTCCAGTAACGTTAATAGAGCGTTCCTCTTTAATAATGTTCTCAAAACAGCACAAAAACACTATTTGTACGTCTCAGTTTTTTTTTTTTCCTTATTCCAGATTCAGAGAACATTCAAAAGTAACGTTCCCATAATGTTTGAAGAATAATAAAACGGAAAGTTCCCTTAACGTTCACATAACCTGGACGTTTTGATTGTTCAGAGAACATTCTGGGGGGAAAACGTTCTTAGAAAACATTTTTTCTGCACCTCTCAGGTGTGACTGTCGCCTAGCAACAGAAGCACGTTTCCACGGTGACGTCACGGCCGTTGTTCTCAGCACAAGTGTCCTCAGCGATGCAAATGAGCTGCTGTCAGTCAAAGAAAATCAGAGTGAGAGAGAGAGATTATATTATAGTCGCTGTGAAGAGTTCGGGCGTCCAGCAAACCAGACAAAACAACCCTTAATTACAATAATTCATCAAACAAACACTGACTCTCGTGCTGTGACGACAGAAGAGGTTAAAGGTTAAACACGTCAATACATAAGCAGTTTTGTTTCTGCGACAACAGCGAACAATCATTGGTGACGTACGATTGATGAACGAATCGTTCTTTTGATCCGATTCTTTATAACCTTATGAAACCTGAAAACGTAAAATAACGTTAGTGTAAATAAGCGGCGGATGTTAACCATAGACGTAGATGCCTCATTACACCGCTTCATACATGTTGGCGCGCCCGCCATCTTGCAACGGTCAGCATGACGCCACTCACAGTAAGAATCAATCATGGCACAACATTGCGCAGCTTCTGGTTGTGGAACCGCCGAGATTTAAATGGGAAATGAGATAAACTTCCACAGGTGAGAATGTGTTGGTTTGTGTTTTTATACGTATTAACTCAATATTACATATTTTTTTACTATGTACTTTTAATGGTTTTACTTTTACCATGGTAACTTTTTGACGCCTTCATCTTGTTGTATCGTTTAGTGAAATCATCTGCTGATATAGATATTCATACATGCATCTAACTACGGTTGCAGACGCTGTCAACTTGCTCTCGAATGTTCACGGACCGCTCCAATATGGCGGACGGCCCATTGAACGGCCGCTAATGAGGCATCTGTGTTAGTTTTAACTATACATGTGAAGCAGCGGCGCCACCGTGTGGACAAATGCGGAACTTCAGCCTCATAAATGGCCAATGAGAAGAATTTTAAATGTAAAAGTTCACTCAGTTTTATTAAAAAAAGATCATTTCATTTGTTACAACAGCTTATAGTCGTGACTGAATGAGCTGTACACATCCATTTTTATACAATGTTTTACACGTAAAGCATGTACAATGTACAAAAACTCGAGATAGTGGAAATTTCATGACTGATGAGAAACCAAATGTTGGTCACCTTTGAACACATCCTCGCAAAGCACCACGGGAATCCAAATAAAACATGAATAATGACGAGATTCTGTCGTGAATCAATCCTGCTCACTCCTTCAAAGTGCTTTAGACATTTTTCCCGCAATTCCAGCAACAATGTCTGACCCGTGACGCTTCCCACAGGGTTCAGTGGCGACGAAAGTTCAACTAAAACCCACCGACGGATGATTCTTACTGCCGGCTGACGGTAATGAGACACAAACGCACGAACAAACTGAACCGCTCCTGTAAAGTGCAGTTGAGAAAACAGAAATGCTGGTGTGAGCAGAATCATAAAGGAACTAAAAACGTGGCGTTACCCAGAAGCCCTTGCAGAACAGGATTGGGACAGAGAGATTTGGAACCGCTGTTTCTGACACACACATTCATGATTGTACCGAAGCTGCTGTCTGACACACAAAACAACACAGTCACACCAGCAAACGATGAAGACTGATGGGTAATATGGGATATTTGTGCTGGTGAGTTTCCCTTCTTTATAAAAGCTCCTGCAGAAGTGCTACGAACACAGAAACTAATGCATTATGGGAAGCTAACAGACACTAGAGGAGCTTCAGCACACAAACACATCACAGATTGTCTCGGGACTGTTGGTTTACTGACGGGACGAAACAGGACAACAGCAGCACTGCAAGGACATGATGATGATGATGATGATGATGATTATAGCTTATAAATACAGTATCTACACAGTATGTGGTACAAAAATAATCAACCTTTTGTGGGCACTGAGATTTAAAAAAGTGAAAAATGATTCTTTAAAAAACGCTCAGGCACGAGAAGTCGTCCGTGATGCGAGCGAACGAAGGCCGCGCTTCAGAAACTAAAGCAGTTCTGCCTTCGTCAGGCGCAGATGAGGGCACATCCGTGACGTCTTCAGTAGAAAAATAGTAGAAAAATACGAGTACCATCTTGTGATTGTGAGTCAGATCACAGTGTGGTGCTGCTCCGAGCCTGCAGGGGGCGACACGCCTCGTCTATTTGGCATTGACGCACGCGGGGGTGCGTTTCATTCCGAACTCCTGGATTAAGGCAACGCATCACGTCTGTGTGGATTTAATAAATCTTTCTCTTTAAAAAAAAAAAAAAAAAAAAAATTGTACAAATTTCTTTTAATACAAAGCTCTATGGCGTAATCAATAAACACTGTATAGAAAATATATAAATATGTTTTCTTTTCTTTTAAAAAATGTACAGAGAGCCGCCAGACACGAGATAGAGTCTCCAGACGCACGTTATTTACACAAAGGATGCGGGTGGGGCTTATCGCGGCGGGGGCGGGGCTCAGGATGAGTCCGTGCAGGGCGAGGGCGGGGGCGGGTACAGGTGGTGCGAGTAGCTGCGTTCGGTGTAGGGCGACGGCGGGCAGCTCTCGCAGTTCTCCTCCGCCGACAGGTACTGGCTGCGCGGGGTGGGCGGCGGCGGCAGCGGCTCCGAGTCGTAGTTCAGGTCGCTGGTGTAGCCCTTGACGGCGGCGGACGTGTGCGGAGCCCGGCGGCCTGGCGTGTAGTCGCTGTCGCACACGTCTGTGCTGCACGGCGTCGTCGGAGGGGCGAAGTGACGGTAACTGTACGGCCTGTAGCTGCAGAACACACACACACACACACACACACACAGAGTCAGACGCTGAACACTGTTGTGACACGTCATCATCTGCGTCACGCTGCGTTACCTGTACGACCGGTGCGTCGATGGGCTGTTGGACGAGTATCCGAACTCCATGGTGTACTGCGACCTCACGGTGGCCGGAGACGGAGGGGGATTCAGGATCTGGAATTTAACATTATTGTAATAAATAAAAATATTGTTATTAAATATAAAAACGAATGATACATTTTATATTTATTCAATAGTACATCAACCAACTTTAATACAAATGTATACTCAACACATTTGAATTTTGATTTGCTGCTACGATGATAATGTCATCACCTTGACTTTTTTTAAGACCTTAAACTAACTGAATGTAAACTCTGATAAGAGACGGAAGTTAGCAGCGACTGACCGGAGGGAAGTACGTGCCCTTGGTGCTGGAGGAGCTGCTGGACGAGGCTCCGGTCACATGAGCGCGGTCGTACGGTGGCCCGCTGCTGCCGCCCATGATGCTCAGTGAGCCGATGACAGATTTCCCCCGAGACATGCCTGAGAGAGAAACATACATGAGCATCCGCACACACACCTGACGTCTCTGCGCGAGCGGCGGCGCATCCCTCACCTGGCAGCGAGCCACTCAGAGAGCCGGGGTGCGGCACGTATCCCAGCGGCACCGACGAGGAACCGTGGACCACGAAGTCATTGGTCATGGTCTCGCTGTCGTCCTTCATCTGAGGACACAGGACGCGCTGACACACGAAGTACACGGCGCCCACCACGAACAACACCATCACGACGCCCACGATGGAGCCGATGGTGTTGGTGGGAGGAAAGGAAGGCTCTTCTGTCGCATCTGAGGACGAAACCAGAGAATCAGACATCACGAGTTAACCTGGGTATCTGCAGGGTTTCAGGTGACATTTAAGGCTTTTAAAGGTCCAGAAAGGTACTAAAGACATCGTTAAACACGGAAGCTTCACTGTGTTACTACACCTGCGTAAGGACAATGACAGGGAAGAGAAGAGATTGTTGAATAAAGTGGTTATTTTTGTTTTGTTTTCGCACACAAAAAGTATTCTCGTCTCTTCATAACATTAAGGTTGAACCACTGCAGTCACATGACTGTTTTAACGATGTCTTTAGTACCTTTCTGGACCTTGAAAGTGTTGATTATATTGCTGTCTATGGACGAGTCATAAACCTCTCGGATTTCATCAAAAATATCTTAATTTGTGTTCTGAAGATGAACGAAGGTCTTGCGGGTGTGGAACAACATGAGGGTGAGAAATTAATGACAGAAATTTCATTTTTGGGTGAACTAACCCTTTAATTAAGTTTGTGTTTTAACACCATGCCAGCTTCCAATCGCTTGGCATAAATGACCTTAAATTTGAATGTAAGACTGTAATGACGTACAGCAGCCGATCTCATCCGAGTTGTCCGTGCAGTCCGTGTTGTGGTCACATTTCTTGTGTCGTCCGATGCACTGGCCGTTGGCGCAGGCGAACTGATCCACGGGACAGAGAACTGCAGCAGAGACGGACAGAAGCATGAGTGAATCGCACAGGAAAACACTCACGGATTATCGCAAGGAGCTGCTCACTGGGGTTACCTTCACAATTGCTCTCATCCGAGCGATCCTGGCAGTTGATTTCTCCGTTGCAGCGCAGCGACACGTCCACGCACTGCTTGCTGTCGCACTGGAACTGCTCGTCGGAGCAGACAGGACAGTCGCGCTCGTCGCTGCTGTCGTCACACTCGGCGAAGCCGTCGCAGCGCCAGGCCTGCGGGATGCAGTCGACCTCGCCGGACACGCAGGAGAACTGCTCAGGAGAACAGGTGGGCGGCTCTGAGGAGGAACGGACGGACATGTGAGCATGAGAGAAACGTGCTGTGAACGCTGTATAAACTGACGAACAGAAGCACCTCCACAGGAGAGCTCGTCCTGCAGCAGCACCAGATGAACGGGACACGAGCAGCGCGTGGTTCCGTCTCCTTTCACGATGCAGATGTGCGAGCAGCCGCCGTTATCAGACGTGCAGGGGTGTTTATCTGCGCACACACACACACACACACACACACACACACACACACAGATCAGCTGACAGGATCAACACACACTTTCACTCACTCACTCACACACACACACACACACACACACACACTTACTGTACTCCTCCATGTCCAGCTCGTGGACGGCGTGGATGTCGGTCAGAGAGGCGATGCGCGCCTGGATCTTGGTGCGTCCCTCACGCGTGACCTTATCGATGCGCTCGATCATCTGCTGCTGCCGGTCGATCCAGTACAGGTAATTCCCGAACACCGTCAGACCCACCGGCTGCAGGATGTTGGAGTCCTCGATCACGATCCGATTGGCTCCTGGAGGGGTGGGTGGAGAGAGGGGAGTGGTCAGGGACTGAGGGGCGGGGCCAAGGAAAGCACTCATCGGACAAGGAGATTTTGAGACACGAGAGGAAATAACAGGGAAGGAGACGACGACAGTTTTTATTTTTATATTTTCCATTTTAACTTTTTGTTTTTGTCATTTTTATGAGTTTTTTTTTTTAGTGTACATAATTTTTATTCATTTTTATTTCAGTTTTAGTGATTTTAGTACATCAAGTTAAACTAAATAATGCAAATTTTTGACCTGGCAAGTAGCTGAAATAAAATTTTAAATAAAAAGGTTTTTTTTTATACTTTATTTTAATTCAGATAACATTTATTTGATTTCAAATATGGCTTTAGTTTTAGTTAAATATAATAATTCTGAGGTCTGTCAAACCGTTCGTCACATGGGTTTGTGTGAAATGCTCAGACAAACGTGTGCAGGAGGAACACAGTGCTGAGTGTCTGACCGCGTGACCTTTGACCCTGCGGGCTCACCGGACAGGTCGCTGCTCTCGATGCGCCGCAGGTCCATGTCGACCCAGAAGAGTTTTCCCAGCTCGTTGTCGACGGCCAGAGCGACCGGCTTTCCCAGATTGCTGAAGAACAGAACCTCGCGCTCCGTCCCATCCAGAGCGGCACGTTCGATCTTCGGCGAGCGATCCTGCAGATTCGTGAAGTACATGTACCTGCGGAAGAGACGGCAGATGCTGAGAACACACGACACACAAAAGCCCTTTCAACTGAAGAACCTAAAAGAGCGACGCTCACCCTCGCTCAGGATTGACCACGATGGCGCGGGGTTTGTCGTGTTCTCCGCGCAGCACCACGCCGACCCGCGAGCCGTCAGTGCGCGTGACATTGATGACGTTGGTCACCTCGCTGGTCCAGTAGATGAAGCGGCTGTAGACGTCGATGCTGAGGTCATAGGGCTGCAGGCCGAGGCTCGGGCCGCCAGACACCACCGTCACGCTCTGAGAAAGAACACCACGCAATCGATCAGATGAGTCCCACACATTCCCACGAGTCTCTGGGTCTCGCAGCGGCAGCGTTTACCTGGTTGCCGTCCTCCTGCGCGCGGCGGATGACGTTCTGCTTTGAGTCGATCCAGTACAGATGGCGGTCAAGCGGGTCGTAGTCGATGGAGCGCACGTTCCTGAGGCTGTGGATGGGCAGGATGATGTCAGGACTCTGCAGCTCGTCGATGACCATGCGGTTGATGGCCGTCTTCTGACTGAACAGCAGGAAGGACGTGGGCGCTGACGGACAGATAGAGTCATTTAACCATTCATCTTTAACAATGAGCGTCTATTTGCTCGAACACTTGCTCTCACTCGCTCACACACACACTCACGCGCTCAAACGTAACAGGAAGCAGACATGCATGTGTGCTCACTCACCGCTGCAGGTCTTGTTGTCGTAGTTGAGCGAGTAATGCGCCGGACAGCCGCACACAAAGCTGCTGACGGGAACGGCCAGACACAGGTGAGAGCAGTGGCCGTTGGTGGAGGCGCAGGCATTCCAGCCGCCCTGTCTGGACGAGTGAAACACCAGGATGTCCATGACATAGTCCAGGTGCCCCTGTATGACCGTGCGGTTCTGCCCGCTGGTCTTGTTGGCGCGTTCGATGCTGCGCTGGCTCCAGTCGGTCCAGTAGATGTAGTCCTGGTACTGCGTGAGGCCGAACGGGTGCGGCAGGTCGTCAGCGATCACCTCGCGCTCCAGACCTGAGAACGATAACATGAGAACAAATTAAACATAAACAAATTAAATACAACAGAAAAGCATGTATTTTTAGACTGACGTCACAGATATTTACCCAGCATGTTGGAGGACTCGATCAGCGTGGTGTCCAGGTCCGTCCAGTACAGCCGTCGCTCAGCGTAGTCAATGGTCAGTCCGTTCGCACGGCCAACGTTTGGCACCAGAGTGATGCGTCCAGATCCGTCCATGGCAGCGCGGTCGATCTTCGGCCGTCCGCCCCACTCGGTCCAGTACATGAAGCTGAGAGGAAGACAGGCCGAGCGTGAGACAGCGGCGCACAAGTCACATGACCACACACACACACAATAAACATGCACGCACCCCTCGGCCGGGTCCAGCGCCAGCGCTCGCGGGCTGTCCAGATCCTTCCACACCAGAACCTGTCTGTGCTGCCCATCCAGTTTGGCCACCTCGATGCGGTTGGTTCCCGTATCAGCCCAGTACAGGTTCTTGCCCAGCCAGTCCACGGCCATTCCCTCGGGATAGTCCAGACCGAACTCCACCACGTGCTCCAGAGCGCTGCCGTTCATGAACGCCCGACTGATAGTCTGAGGAACACCAGAGACTCGTCAGAAACACACAAATAAGACTAGAACCTTCAGCTGTGTGTGTGTGTGTGTGTGTCCTCACCTTCAGCGTGATGTCCGTCCAGTAGATCCGGTTGTCGGTCACGTCGAAGTCGAGCGCCGAGGCCTCCTTGACGCCGGTGAGCGGGATGGCCACGTTGTTGTTGTTGGTCTCCAGCGAGATGCGGCGGATGTCGGTGTGGCGTGAGAACAGCAGGAAGGCCTCGGGGACGATGCAGGTGCTCAGATCGGCCATGAGCTCCAGACCGATGGGACACGCGCACGACACGCCCTGAGGTTTATACAGACACAGGTGACTGCAGCCGCCGTTAGCCAGCGCACACGGGTTCACACCTGCACACATCATCAGAGAGAACCAGCGACATCATGTACCAACAATCATGTGTGTAACGAACTACATCAGTCTTATAAAACAGATCCGGCCGTGATTATGATCGGCTGAGTCGCATTCGAGTGGGCGGAGCTAAAGAGCTGTTTTGGTGCAATTGCTCATCACAACTCTGATTGGTGGAATTTTCTGCACAGCATCATGGGTAATTTAGTTTTTCACCATAAATTCAACTGTTATACATATTTTTTAATCACTTCTTTGCTTGGAAAAAGAATTATTATTTGTTATCAATAACGATTTATTTTAATTAACTTTGCGGGGTGTATGAAGTAACGGTTTTATAAAAGCGAGCTGTTCCGCTCCGCCTCGGCTGTTCTAGAATCAGTGTGACCCTGCGTCCTCACCGAAGGTCTGCTTGACGTATGTGGCCTTGATGCCCATGAGGTCGGGCAGCTGGTCGATGATGACCTCGCGCTCCAGGCTGCGCTTGTGCAGGCGCTCGATGCTCCGCCGCTGCCAGTCCGTCCAGTAGATGTAGTCGCCCAGCAGCGTGAAGCCGAAGATGTGAGGCAGGTTATCGTCCACCAGAACCCGCCGGCCCGACCCGTCCATCTCCATCACCTGAACAACAGCAGAGGAACAAACATCACGGATACAAACACTGTCTGTAATAATGATAAAAAATAACAATAAAAAGGAATTCAAATGTCCGCAAAGTAACAAATAAGAAAAAAAGAATAAAAAGATGACTTATTTTTCATCTTATTTTTATTTCTTAAGATAAAAAGGGAAATTTTTTTTTTTTTTTATTTAAAAATTTTATTTTATGAAAAAATCTTTATTTTTTAATAAGCTATTTTTAATAAGAATAAATCAAATTAAAGAAAAATAAGACAAAATAAAAGCTTTATAAGATATTTTAAGATCTTATTTTTATTTTTAAGATAAAAAGAAATGTTTTTTTTTATTTTTTAAAACCTTATTTTTATAAGTTTTCTTATTGCTTTAAGATAAAAGAAAAAAAAATATATATATATATATAAAAATAAAAAGATTTGAAAAGAATACAAAATAAAAAAGGTAAAAATAAAGAAAAAATAAAATAAATTAATAAAAAGTTCACTGCTGTGGGATGTTTAGTAAAGCTTAGCAACAGTAACCGAGGGGGGCGGAGCTTAGCAGAGGGTCACTAACAGCACCTCTGCAAACAGAAGACGACATCATCTGAATAACAGGAAATGGTGTTAGGCTCCTGCTCAACACTGCATCCATGGAAACGGTGACCGTGGTTACTAATGACGCCAGTCACTCTGAATTTAAATCAGTGTCCAGCAGATGAATGAACAGTGCTCACCTTTAACCAGATAACTGTCCTTCAACTAAAGCAGCAAGAGCGTATAAACATCTGAACACACTCGCCGAGTCTGAACACAGACACAGAGCTCATGTTTACAATCGTCTGAATCCTCAGGAATACTCCAGCGCATATGTATAAGTATATATACACCATGACAGCGTGTTTCTGGTGAAATGAAGTTTCCATCTTGGGTCGGATCGTGACCGCAGCGCTGTGGCTTTCAGACTCCAGCTCTATTCTAAACAGAGCGACCGCAGCTGGACTGGAGCCGCAATCGGAACCAGATGTGGGTGAAACCACAGAACGGAGCGGGCCGTCCTGCAGCCGACGCGTCACGAGACTCAGAACCGATTCAATCGACGAGTGCAGCTTGGTTTGAGTGGGAAATGATGCAAAATAATCATGTGTCTGTCAGAGTCCCAGCGAGTGTGTGCTGTTAGCATGAGCTCTCAGCGCAGCAGATAAACACACACACACACACACACACACACACTCTGTCAGGATTACAGCAGTTCCTGTGGAGCAGCGGCTAATGAGACGCGCTGAAGCACCAGAGGCTAATCGTGAGCGATGACTGACAGCACGAGAACACGTGTCGAGCTAGTTCCCAAAAACAGAGCTTTAATAGAGGAGTTTAACGTCTCAATAGTTTACAGGAAAATATCTCTACTTTATTACTGTGTATTTAAGTGGAAAATTACTGAATTATGAAAGCTCGTTTCTGCCGCAGAATAAAAAAATAAAAAAGGTAATTGTGACTTCTCGCAATACGGTTTATAACTGACAATTCTGACTTTTTTTCTCGCAATACGAAGTTTATAACTCGCAATTCTGACTTTTTTCTCGCAATATGAAGTTTATAACTCGCAATTCTGACTTTTTTCCTTCCAATACGAAGTTTATAACTCGCAATTCTGACTTATTTCTTGCAATACGAAGTTTATAACTCGCAATTCTGACTTTTTTCTCAAAATACCGAGTCTATAACTCGCAATTCTGACTTTTTTCTCGCAATACGAAGTTTATAACTCGCAATTCTGACTTTTTTCTCAAAATACCGAGTCTATAACTCGCAATTCTGACTTTTTTCTCGCAATACGAAGTTTATAACTCGCAATTCTGACTTTTTTCTCGCAATATGAAGTTTATAACTCGCAATTCTGACTTTTTTCTCAAAATACCGAGTCTATAACTCGCAATTCTGACTTTTTTCTCGCAATACGAAGTTTATAACTCGCAATTCTGACTTTTTTCTCAAAATACCGAGTCTATAACTCGCAATTCTGACTTTTTTCTCGCAATTTGGACTTTTCTCGCAATACCAAGTTTAAAACTCACAATTCCGACTTTCTCACAATTCTCAAGATGTCATTTAGCCGTGTTCATCAGTGCTGCGTGTGAAGCTAACACACGTGGAGAGTCGTCTCACCTCGATGACGTCAGTCTTGGCGTCGCCCCAGTAGATCTTTCTCTCCGTGTAGTCGAGCGCCAGTCCGTTCGGCCACCCCAGAGACGTGTTGACCAGGACCAGCCGCTCCGTCCCGTCCAGAGCCGCGCGCTCTATCTTCGGCACTTCACCCCAGTCCGTCCAGTACATGTACCTGCGGCCACACACGGGACAGACACGCTTCAGCACGCGCATGAATGTGCAGAAACATGATTCTCATTCTGGGCTGAGTTACTGTCCAAATGATAAACAGCCGTCTAACTGAGGTGTGAAACACTGAGAGTGTTGAGTGTACAAACGTCTCACCCCGCGACGGGGTCCAGCACGATGGCTCTGGGCTCGTCCAGCTCCTCCGATATCAGGATCTTCCTCATGGTGCCATTCAGCCGGGTCACCTCGATCCGGTCCGTGCCGGTGTCGGTCCAGTACAGGTTTCGTGCGATCCAGTCCACCGCAATCCCGTCCGGGTGGTTCACCTGTGAGGTCACCACAAACTGTGCATCACTGCCGTCCAGGTAAGACCGGCGTATGGCCCGCACCTCGTCGTCCGTCCAGTAGATGTGTCCGTCCACCGGGTCGTAGTCGATTGCGATGGCGTGTCGGATGTCGTCGGCCTGCAGCACGATGTCGGTGAAGTCGGGAGTGTCCAGAGAGATCCGCCGCAGGTCTGTGCGTCGGGCCAGAAGCAGCAGCTGAGTGGGACCTGGTTAGACGTGAAGTGTATATGCTCAAGCGTATAAATCAGCCAGAAAAAACACATTTTCACCATGTAAAATGTTGTATAAATCAGGCGAATGATATATGAACAAACCTTCAGAATACAGATATGAATAAAACTGTAAAGTTAAAGCTGCTGATGGAGATTTCTGACTCAAACTTTAAAGATTGAAATCTACAGACGCTAATGGATAAAGCGCAATAAAATAAACACTTGTTTTCTTTCCACTAGTCTGAAGTTATAGAGCTCAGAACTGAGCCATGTTTGGCCTGTGTGTGTGTTAAACATGTTCAATCACAGTCAGACTGAACGATCTCCCATCAGGCCGTGCTGTGGGGGGGAGCCACGCAAACAAAAGGCCTTACAAACGAGCCTCTTTCAGCCAAACACATTCAAACAGTGACGATCGCTCACTCAGAGCAGACAGACAGCTGCAGTCACGTGACCCGCTCGCTCCGATTGGAGGAAATGAGGCAGAAACACGGGATCACACGTTACCATGGCAACCAGCGGACGGTAACCCTCGAGTGTTAATGCAGGATCTGTGTGTGTGTTTCAGATCTGATCGATACTAGAGTCAACATACTGATGCAGATACAGATCAGAAAACCAAGCAGAGAAATGATCGTTTAAACATTTATCCACTGGGAATCAAACCCACATTATTATTAAAACAGATTAAACCACATCCTGATTTTACAGACATATTTATTAGATTATTATTACAATATCTGCTCATTCACACTCCTGCAATACAAATGCAGGTTCTTGTAAACATGTTTGACTATTTAAAAATGACTCATTAACAGTGAAACCTGTTGAACTCTGACTGGTGAGGCGGATCTTGTGTTTGAATCTAGTTTCTGAGACACAGATAACATCATTAACTGGCTGATGTGTGTGTGTGTGTGTGTGTGTGTCTTCACCGTCTCTGCAGCTCTTGTTGTCGTCCAGCAGCCGGACACCCGTCGGACAGGCGCACTGGTAATATGGTTTGACCGGAGACAGCAGACACAGATGGGAACATCCGCCGTTCTTTAGCGCGCAGGGACTCGTCACATCTACCTCACACACACACACACACACACAAGAGAGAGAGAGAGAGAGAGAGAGAGAGAGAGTAAAATGACAGCATGGCATCAAAACTCTACTACAACAACTGTTCCTCTTCTCTAAAGAAGAAGAAAAGCGATTTCTGTAAAAGAAAATATCTCCCTTTGCATTGAACTTTGAGTGTCGTAACTTTGCAGATGTTGTTTATGCTCAAACAGCAACATTACACACTAACTAAAGTTAAAAAAGTTAAATTATAATCAACCACCCCTTTAAAATGGAATCGAGAAAAATAAAAACTGAAAAAAAAAAAAAAAACACTTTGGAAAAAAGTGCCCTAAAAATCAAATGTTTGTAAATTGTTTAATAAAATGTTGTTAAATTGTGTAAATTTCATTATTTCAATAAATTAGACATGCTTTTTGATCACTAAAATTTAACTTAACCATTAAAAACAGAATCCAGAAAAATGAAAACGGAAAACAACCTAATTTGAGAGAACTGAAGCGGGTGAGAGAGGCAGTGATGAGCGAGAGACGGAGGCGAGCGCAGGATTCTGTCAGCGCCGTGAGAAATTCTCTGCGTTCAATCAGCGCTGCGGACAGAACAGACGCTCCATTGTGTCCGTGAGTCGTGTGTCAGAACCATTCCTGCAGAGCCTCTTACCCAGCAGCCCCTCTGTGCATTGTTCCAGAGCATGATGGGAAGGGAAAGCACACACACACACTTACCGAGCGGTTGGCGCTTCTGGCTGAAGACGTGTATGTCCATGGGCGAGAAGATGTCGGAGTGGATCTCGCGGCTGTTCTGTCCCGTGTGTTTGTGGCAGGAGTGAATGGAGTGCGTGTTCCAGTCGGTCCAGAAAAGCGTGTCCTCGTACAGCGTCAGCGCGAACGGGTGCGGCAGCGAGCCCTTCACCACCACCTCCCTGACAACACACACACACACACACACACACACCAGCGTTAGGACGGCCGACAACATCGATCTCAATGGACCGATATGGATTCTTAAATCCCAAGAATCAAACTTTCAGTCTGTGCTGTTTTCAAAAACAAAACTTCACTCAACATGATTTGTAGCTCCTGCCGTCCAATAATCTTTGTGCTTTGATAAGAAACAAAGTGTCAGCTTTCAAATTCTGTCAGTTTTATAATGAAATTCACACAATAAATGTGTTTTGTGTCTTTAATGTGTGGTGACAGATCATGAACCGATCAACTCTTCATCTTTACTACTAGTTACAGCAGCAAATAAACATGAATGAACATCAGAAGATTCAGAACAACTTACTGAAATGAATCATGTGTCATGTAATCAATCTGTTTCAAAGACGTCAATTAAACAGCTTAGAAACATAATTATGTCATTAAAAAGTTATTATAACTTCATTATAAAAACTGGCTTTAAATGTTTGTACATGAATCAGTAGTTAATTTTAACCTGTAATATTAATGTAGCGACTGACAGAGTTTACAGCTTTAGTTCAGAGAGATTTTATTCCTTAAGAAACACTGACATGAACTGAACCTGATATATATATATATAGCCAAATGAATCCTTACTGAATTGAGATTGCAAGCTTCATCATTATCAAATTGCAATCGTAACTGAATCAAATCGCAAGCTTAATTGTTATCAAATCACGATTGTAACTGGACTGAAGATTAATCTGGATCTTAAGATTAATCGTTATGGAATCGTAAACGTAAACTAAATTGAATTGCAAGCTTAATCGTTATTGAATCAAGGTCATAATTGAATCGAATCACAAGATTAATCGTTCTCGAATCGCAGTCGTAACAGAATCGAATCACAAGCTTGTGAACCGGACTGAATGGTGAAGTGTGTCTTAGCGTCGCACCTGCCGGAGCCGTCCAGGTTGGAGCGGTGGATGAAGTTGAACTTGGCGTCGGCCCAGTACAGCTTCTGCTGGCCGTAGTCGAGCGTCAGTCCGTTGGGCCAGTAGATCTCAGAGTCGATGATCACAGAGCGACGAGTCCCGTCCATCCCGGCGCGCTCGATCTTCGGGATCTCGCCCCAGTCCGTCCAGTACATGAACCTGAACACAGATGAAGAAACGAACATTGTTACTGCATGTTATCTTGCTCTACGAGAAGCTCAAGTACAGATGTGACTGTGTTCAGAGCACTGAACCCTGAACATGTGACTATAACATTTACATGCATTAGACAGATGCCTTTATCCAAAGCAAATACATTGTAATCAAGGTATACAATAAAAATATATGAATAATGAAAATCTTTTTTAAAAACTTATGCGACGGGCAGGAATATCAATCACACAATCAGCAGATCATCCGAACATGCACACCTGCCTCCAGACCAACACAAACTCAAGTGGTGATGACCTTTGACCTTTGCCAGCGAAGCAGGAGGGTCACGAGACTGACGGGTATATTTGGCTGGTGAAGCAGTCGTCCCGCGACTGAAACGACCGCACTTATAAACCACACTCCGCTAACCAACCAACCAACCCGGTTAAATGTACCAGCAGGTCATGTGACACAGCTGCACTCGTACCCAACAGCTGACTGAGCGTCTGTGAGAACCAGCAGCAAACTGAGAAATAATGATTACAGCAAAGATGTACAATTAAAATAGTTATAATTTTAGTATTTTATTTTTATTTGATTTATTTATTTATTTTTTAACTGGTTGTATCTTGAGTTGTTTTTATTTAAATTTATTTATTTTTTGTTACATTTCACGTGTATTGTTTATGTGCGTGTGAGTGTGAGTGTGAGTGTGTGTGTGTGTGTGAGAGTGTGAGTGTGAGTGTGAGTGAGAGTGTGACTCACCTGCAGAGCAACACAGTCGTCATGTCAATGGGGGCGGGACGTCACATGAATGTGTCACATTTGTCGTTTGTTCAGCTGCAGCTCTGACTCCATTAGCATTTTATTTTGTTTTATTTAAACTTTTTTATATTAATTTGATGTTTTTGATTTATTTTTGATTATATTTTTTGCCAAGTGTTGCATTTTGATTGTTTTTTACCTAAGAAATTATTTTAATTTTACATTTTTATTTTGATAGCTTTTAATAAACTAATAAATCAAACTGAGACACTAAAAATTAAATAATAAAAATGTAAAATTATTGCAATTATTGCATATTTAGTGTTTTAAATTTTTAGGTTATTGGTCAAAATAAAGTGTGACAAACACACGTTACATCCGTAATTTCAGAAGCCAGCAGAGCGTCACACTAATAAGTTTGAGGGACGCACAGCATGCTGGGTAACTCATGCAGAAGGAACCAGCCGTCGGGTGATCGGGTTTGTATCTAGAGACCTGTAGAACAATATCATTTCAATACACAATTTGAGATGCACACAAATCCACAGCGGCCGCGAGCTGCTCTGAAGGATCACATGACCTTCGCGCAGTAATGACATCAGCGTCAGAAGCCCATGATGGCCGACGTTTAAAGCGCTCGTTCACACCGTCACAACTGCTTCAGTGTATATCACACTAACGAACAGACGGGTGTTGATTGACAGGTGTTCGTCAGTGACGTCACGCGCTTCAGATGCGCCTTTCCCAGGTCAAACCGGCACAAATCAACTTCCTTGACCTCCTCGACCTCAGACCAGAACAAAAGTGCCTGTGTTGGTCAAGCTCTGGATTACCCATCAGGCCTCCTGAGAAAACCAGTCGCTCGGGTTACGGACAGACTCACCTGGTCAGCTGAAGGAAACACTAAACCTCACATGAGACTCAGTTACATGTCTGATTTCACGGGGTCTTCAGGCACATCAACAATTACTTAAAGCCAAAAACACTCTAGATCTACGGTGAAGCATCAAGACATTATTATGAAAGCCCATTTCCGCCACATAAGAAAAAAAAACACGCTTTTGTAAATCATAACAGACAAAAAAAGTCAAAATTATGACAAATTATATGGCATTAAAAAGTCAAAATTCTGATATAAAAAAGGTCATAATTATGATATAAAGAGTTGAAATGGACATTTAAGACCAAGTCGACACTGACAAAAACTCATAATTTTGACTTTTCGTCTCATAAATATGACTTTGTATGTCATAATTTCTCCCAATTTCGACTTTTTAATGTCATAATATTGACTTTTTTAACTGCTAAAACTCTCAGGTGAAGGATGATCTGATCTCTCAAACACATCTGTGTCGTTGACAAATGGCCTGAAAGCTGTAAGAACATTTGGTGTGACGCATGGAGCTTCGTTTAGAGGGAAATGGAGTGTGATTTTAACAGCACGAGTCTGAACCGCTCCGGTCCGGAGACACAAAACTCTGACCCATCCTCACGACATGACCTCAGATGGTTAGTTTTCCACAAACAACCTGAACTAAATGAGCTGGAACAGGCTGAGATCTACGTCTGTGTTCAAGCAAACCTGTAACTACCGGCCTGTTAAACATAAACATCCAGAAAACAAGACGCAACACGTCGCAGTTCCTCGACACGAGCCGTTTCTCAAGCAGAAGAGCCCACGCTACTCACCCGCGGCCCGGATCCAGAGCGATGGCTCTCGGCTGGTCCAGATCCTGCCAGAACAAAACTTTCCGGTACGTCCCGTCCAGTTCAGCCACTTCTATCCGATTGGTCTCCGAATCAGTCCAGTAGAGCTTATTCCCCATCCAGTCGCAGGCCAAGCCGTCCGGAGAGGCCAGATTGGACACGACGATGGTCTGAATCCCGCTGGGCGTCGAGCCGTTAAACAGCGTCCGTTTGATGGACTCCTCGCTCACGTCGCTCCAGTAAATCAGTCCCTGCGCGTAAACGTAATCCACAGCCGCCGCGTCCTCCAGACCGCCGATCACCACGGTGGCGTTCCCCCGACCGTGAGCCGCGTCCACCAATCGCAGGTCCCGCCGGTTCGCATACAGGAGGAGCGGCAGGCCTGTGAAGAGAGAGAGAGAGAACAGGTCAGAGGTCACGGCAAAACAAAACGATTCTGAAACCATATTCAGGTGTGAACAGCTCCTCACTTCCGCCTACATCACATGTGACCTTTCCAACGTGATTACGTAATGTGTGGAGCATCACAAAGCAGTGCAAGACGAGCATTTGTGGTAAAAAAGTATATAATTTTTATTTTTTTTAGAAAATGGCCGATGGTTTCTCTAGATAAGACTCTTATTCCTCGTCTGGGATCGTGTAGAGCTCTTTGAAGCTGCACTGAAACTGACATTTGGACCTTCAACCTGTTGAACCCCAGTGAAGTCCACTATATGGAGAAAAATCCTGGAATGTTTTCCTCTAAAACCTTCATTTCTTTTCCACTGAAGAAGGAAAGACATGAACATCTTGGATGACATGGGGGTGAGTGAATTATCAGGAAATTTTCATTCTGAAGTGAACTAATCCTTCACGTCTTGTTTACTGAAAAATGTGTTTGTGCTGAGGAACAACTTGATTTTTTTGCTGTGTTGGGAACGAATCACTTCAGATAATATAATGTAACTCCAAACCATCACCTGCTACTGTAAAACTAAAACTGTGAAACTAATTGCTATTTATTCCTGCAGATCCAGCGAGTGGTGTGACGGAGGCCGGTGACTCCACGGGGATCTGGCAGCGAATCAAACCTCAATTTGACACATCCACCACAAAACACCGGCACTTCGCTCTGGATCGACCTCAAGCTTCTCGCCTCCAGCCGACGGCCTGTTTTTCTAACATGGGGAATTTCCTTTTTCAAATATTTAGAAACTTGCAGAAGTGACTGAAGCCCGTGCCAGAGCTTGGCCAAGAGCAGATATTAGAAATATGGAGCTTTTTGGACACTTAATATTTGGCCTTGGATCATGTCAACCTTTTAGCTGATCTTTTACACGGTTTCTTGCTTTTGTTTGTCTCATAAAAGTCTCACTGAACAGCTGTTAAACACAACACTGTTTACCAACACTAACAACTCACTTCATGGCTAAAAAGTGATTCTCTGAGCTCTTAAAAATAAAGGGTTTTTTCTACAGAAATTCCACAGAAGAATCATTTTGGGTTTTCAATGATCAGTTCTCAAAAAAACCCTTTTATCTTAGAGTGAAGAACGTATTAATAATCTTAAAAACCTTTTTTCCTCACTATAGAGAACATTTGGTGCTATGGGAAGATGTTAAAGGTTCTTCGTGGACCCTTTATTTTTAAGAGTGAATCACACAAACACAAGAGCGAATCGAACACAAATCCTCGAAAGAATCGAGTTCAGCTGCAGTTTGAGTGTGTAACTTCACAAACTGAAGCAGAAGAGCTGCTCTCACACAAAACTCGCTCACAGGCCACAGAAAGGACGAGAAATCATTGAGATATTCGAGGGTTTTTGTTGCTGCAGTTGAAAACGAGCGACTTTGATGCAGAACAAGGCAAAGATTCACACGGCCGCGGTTCTCAAAGCGAGCTCACAAACACAAACAACAAAAACAAACACGTTACACATCTGTAGATCCAACGATAAATCTTATCGACACACTGAACAACAGCACTAATTCACACCATACGAAACAACGCGACTGATTCACACACACACGCGCGCGCGCGCGTATTTACAGAGATTCGATCATGAGGAATCATTAGATCAAGGCGATTCGTGAACAAATCAAGCGCCGTAAATGAAACTCACCCCGTATCTGCAAACACAAAGTACACAGTAAGAGACTCTGTAGTACGGCACACATCTTCAACGCTCAGCCGCGCCGCTTCGCTCGCATCGCTCCGGCTGCGTGTGTCTGTGATTCGGATTCTTCGCGTTGATTCTCCGTTGCGGTTTTTCATCGATTTGATTGTTTCAGTGTTTCAGTGTGTCCGTCCGTCCGTCCGTCTCCTTCCGCTCACAGGAAAAATGCCCGGACGCTTCCAAACCCTTCCGCCTAACTCTCCGGCTCTCTTTCTCCAGATCACTGTCTGCTCTGCTCACTAGTCACTCACTATTGTTGTATTTCACATCATTCGCCTCACTCTTTTTCTCTGTATCGGATCATATTGCGACGGAGACGCAGAACAAACGGTGTAATGTGGGATGTGGAGCGTCGCGAGCGTCGTGGACGCGCGTATAAAGGCAGGGAATCGCATTCCGATGGGACTAGTTTTTCACGCAGCGGTTCGTGCTGCGGCCCGAAACACAAAACAACACAAAGCAACATCATTAATGAATTACACTTCATTAATACTCATTTATTGTTCACTGTCTCTCATTTATTCTCCAATATCACCTTATACTGCAGTTTCTATCAGTCAATAGCTTTTTGTGTGTGTGTGTGATTTGTATCACTTCCCTTACGAAAATTAACCACGGTTTTACTACAAATAAAACCATGGTTAATATAATTAAACCATGGTAACCACAAATTATCTATGGTTTTGCTACACTAACCATAGTTTAACCATGGTATTTGTAGTAAAACTGTGGTTATACAAATGGTAACCAAAAACATGGTTACTACACCTTTATTATATATATAAAACATGGGGGATTGCAGGGATATTATACTACGTTTGTATATATTACGTCATCCTAACAGGGAACGTTCTCAGAACGTTGTGACAAGGTTCTCTCAACGTAATGAACAAACATTCTTCCAGTAACGTTAATAGAACGTTCGTTCAAAGTTATCTGATCTCTTTAATAATGTTCTCAGAACGTTAGCACAAAAACATAATTTATACATCGTTCAATGGAACGTTTTTTTCCTGAAACGTTTTTTAAATGTTACTACTTGTTCCATAACGTTCAGAAAACATTCAAAAGTACAAGTTTAAAGTAAAGGTTTTTTTTTACAGTGCCAATACAGCTTTATGAAGCTGAATATTCTATTTATGTTTTCTATGTGAATATATAGTAAAGTGTAATTTATTCCTGTGATCAAAGCTGAATTTTCAGCATCATTACTCCAGTCTTCATTGTCACATGATCCTTCAGAAATCATTCTAATATGATGATTTGCTGCTCAATAAACTGAAACTGTTGAAAACAGTCATATTTTTGTGGAAACTGTGATATAATTTATTTTTCAGGATTCTTTGATGAATAGAAAGTTCAAAAGAACAGCATTTATTTGAAATAGAGTCTATTTCCTCTACCTAGATGAATAAAATTATTAATTTCTTAAAAAAAGCCTGTTGTGTAAATCTGTGCTCTCTATATATTGTCAAGTAAAAATCTCATATATCAGTTGACTACTAGTTTTGTGCTTCTGTTAGGGACTTTAAATGAGCTTTTGAAACATTATTCACTCATAACTCACACAGAAGAGCTGAAATGTAATAAAGAAATCTTGTAAATATTGAAAAAGACTCCTTTTTATTTCTTGCAAGAGAAATAGTCACATTAATCTCAAGGTGTCTGTAAAAGCCAAGGCTCACCAAAAAAATTACCAACAACATATAATAACAGATTAGAAAATACCGAAGCAGAATAAGATGAAAAGAAACTGAGTGAACTGGACAGATTTAGTGAATCTGCTGCATGCTGTGAATGACTGACTGCTGCTGCCACCGCCTGGACGAGCACAGGAACTACAAACATCCACACACTCCTTCAATTACACTGAAAATATGAAATGCATGTGGAAATCTCTCCAGCAGTCATGTGACACAACAACACTGTGAAATCAACAGCCACGACACTGAAGTACACGTGAAGTGCTTCTCACAACAGAACAGAACGTTAATGATGGTTACTGAGAGAACGAGACGCTTGTACAGTCTGAGAAACATCAAGATCTCAGCCTTCCCTTCATCGTTTGAGGCGACCTGAGTTCAGTGTATTGCTTTTTATTTCTCTCCTCGAAGCGTGGAAACCAAACAGCCTAAACATATTAAAATACAAAGCTTGTTAAACCTCGTAGTGCAGGTCGTTGAGCTCCAGGCGGGTGTAGTGGCGTCTGTCGAAGGACTCCATGGCTTTACGAGCCACCAGAGCGAGGATGAGCACGAGGAAGATGAGCGTGATCACCACGATGGCCACCAGGCTGTTCTTCCACATCATCCGCGACACCTTGGGCTTCAGCGGAACCGAACCCAAACCCCGGCGCTTCGAGTCGCTCTCCGTCTCGAGCACTGCGGCGGTCGGTCGCTCGGTGGGTGGAGGCGTGGGAGACGTTGTGGTTGTTGTAGTAGTAGTTGTGGGTGTAGTTGTGGTAGTTGTAGCTCTTGTTGTGGTTGTAGTTGTGGTGGTTGTAGCTGTTGTAGTAGTTGTAGTTGTGCTGGTTGTAGTGGCGGGTGTGTGTGTGACAGTCGTTCTGACGGGCTTCACTGAATGTGTTTCTGGTCTGGGCGGTTTGTTGGGTTTTCTGCCTCTGTTGGGTTTGACGGGAGGCCGCGGCGCTTTAGTGCTGGTGCTTCTAGTGGTTGTTGTTGTTGTGGTGGATTGTGTGGTGGTGGTGGTTGTCGTGGCAGCGGGTGCGGTCGTCATGGCGACAGTTACGAGCATCATGGGCGATTGTGACTCAGTCAGCGGTTCTTCAGTGCTGGTGGTCGGTGGTGGAGTCGTGGTGGTTGTGGGTTGTGGTGGTGTTGTTGTTGTGGTGGTGGTGGTGGTTGTGGGTGTTGATTTTGTAGTGGGTGGTGTTGTTGTAGTCGTAGGTGTTGTTGTAGTCGTGGGTGTTGAGTTTGTGGTGGTGTTTGTGGTTGTGGGTGGTGTCGGTGTGGTGGTCAGTTGTGTCTGTACACTGGCTGCAGGTTTGGCTGTTATTCTTCCATTTGCTTTAGTTGTTGGATGAGTTAAACCTGCAGAGATCAACACAATTGCAAGAAAAATTATTTTTCAGCCTCAGAAACCAAATACTTGATCAATATAATGCGCAGCTCCGAGCAATAATAGCGTTTTCTTCCCAGCGCTTTGATCTGGAAACCATGAGAAACATTGTGCCACGAACACTAACAGAAATGATCTAATGTTTTCAGGTGCTTTTAAGTGCTTCACACAACTTTTCCCAGCATTCCAAAGCTTTAAATATTTGAATGTTATTTTTATTGTGATGTCCAAAACATTATTTGTTCATCCTTCATAGTTTGTCCCCATTTGTAAAATTAAAAGTTTCACGATGTAGGAAAGCAAACACTTATTTAGAAATAAAACAGACAATAAATTACCGCTGTAGTAGATGCTGCAGAGGAGCACTTACTGGCTTATTAGCCATTTCCACACCCTAATATATATTTTTAATATTTATTAATAATAACATAAAAGTTAATAACAACTCAAGCTCAGTGCTCTTCTGTCAGTCCTCACAGCGCTGCCAAATCAGGGGCCGGTGCCACCTTAGATCTTAAAGGGTTAGTTCACACAAAAATGATATTAATGTCATTTATTCCTCACGCTCATGTCGTTCCACACCCGTAAGACCTTCGTTCATCTTCAGAACACAAATTAAGATATTTTTGATGAAATCCGATGGCTCAGTGAGGCCTGCATTGACAGCAAGATAATGCCCAGAAAGGTACTAAAGACATATTTAAAACATTTACTGAAATCATGTGATTTTGGCGCTCCGAACCACTGATTCGAAACAAAAGATTTGTAAAGCTTCATGAAGCAGTGTTTTGAAATCGGCCATCACTAGATATTGTTGAATAAAGCATTATTTTAGTTTTGTTTTTGCACACAAAAAGTATTCGCGTCGCTTCATAACATTAAGGTTGAACCACTGCAGTCACATGACTGTTTTAAATATGTCTTTAGTACCTTTCTGGACATTTGCTGTCAATACAGGCCTCACTGAGCCATCGGATTTCATCAAAAATATCTTAATTTGTGTTCTGAAGATGAACGAAGGTCTTACGGGTGTGGAACGACATGAGGGTGAGTAATGGACCCTTCGCCAGGTGTTTGATTGACAGGCGATCTAACCAATCATAACGCCGAATCTGCCATTTTGTCCGACAAAGCAGTCAGGGGAGTTAGCAGATTAACCTCGGTGGACATCAACTTGAAAAATGGTGTGTACTGACGTCTTTCCGCGATTGAAACAACATTCCTTCTGATGTTCATTCATGTTTATTTGATGCTATAAATTAACTAGTAGAAAGAGATGATCGGTTCACGAGCCGCTTGAGCTGAGGTGCTACAGCGATCCGTCACGACACATTAAAGAGCCAAAAAACGGCATTTATTGTTTAAATTTCTTTAAAAATTACAAAATTTGAAATTTGAGACTTTGTTTTTCATATCAAAAGTAACCTGCTCTGTCTTGTCTGTCGACGTGTTGTCAGTGTCCTCTTTGCTCCGCGATGTATTTTTCACTGTGAGAACATCATGTGTGCCGAGAGAGCGGCATGGCTTGTCGGACATAGCAACAGTAACTAAAGGGGGCGGGTCTTTGCGAATGGTCAATTAATGACAGAATTTACATTTTTGGGTGAACTAACCCTTTAATGGCTGTTAATGCTATTGGTGCTACTGCCCTCAAATGTTAGTCCGGAGCCCTGCAGGTTCTCGAGGTAAAAAAGTAATAACGATGATAAATGAAAGTTGTCTGTTGTATATTTTCACTGCAAAATAACAAGAAACGCTGTAAATATTGCCGCAAATTTTGAGAAAAGTCACCGCAAATTCAGTCATTTTAGGATGCAAAAATCAGAAAAAAGTCCCGCGAAATCCTGGAAGGACTGATTATTTAATGGACCTGAACTAACATTGAACAACTAACGTTATAAAGAATAATAACTACTGTAACAAATGAATATATTGCTCATTGTTAGTTAATGTTAATTAGTAACTAATGGCAGCTTATTGTAAATTGTTCCCACTGTTAGTTCTGTGTTTTGGCGGTGTATGTAAACACAATCATGAGCTGTGATTGGGCCTTCAGCTGATGATGATGATGTTCTGCTCACCCTTGAATATGTTGTAGGTGTTGATCCCAGTGTCGGCCGGCTTCAGCGGACAGTCCCTCTCGCTCGGACAGTGGAACAGCTGGCAGTTCTGATCTGTGGGCCGCTGCGGCGGGTTATACACCACCAGGTTACACCTGAGACCTGCGGGACGAGAACAGGTGTCAGGAGCGCTGCGGCGCGGCGGTCATTACCTGCACACGCGGTCATTACCTGGCCTCACGTCCTCAGAGCAGCAGGTCAGGATGCAGTCTTTCTCCGACGGCTTCGCTCGGGCCTCCATGACGGTTCCCTTCTGAACCAGAGCCACATGCGTGTTTACGGCGACGTCCCGGTGCTGGCGAGAGTAACACGTCTCTCTGTCGGGGTCAAACGTCCCGCCGAGGGCCTGCAGGACGACACACGCGAACAGGACCGCCGTCCGGATGAACCCAGAGCTGACGCACATGACGGAGGATTGGAGAAGAGAGACGTCCTCACAGACCTGAGCGAGAACAGTTTATCTGAAGAACAGTACTGAAGTCCAAAGATCTCGAGCCAGTCATCAGCTCTTGTGAAATCTGACCTAATATACCGTACATTCAAAATCATAAATCATATTATGATGCAATTACTGAAAATGGAACAGTATTTTTGTTTTTACATCTCAGTTCACAATGATTTGATACGAACT
>CM077454.1:170000-187500 GCA_039654765.1 Mylopharyngodon piceus
TTCTCCCCGTACATTCAAAGCGGCTGATAAATAAGACGTCAGTAGTGAATAATAGATCAAATCAATATTTGGTCCAAATTCCAGCCAGTTGTGGGAATATTTAAAGTCTTCAGTTTTCTGTCCAAATATGATCATAAATATATGTGAATGTTCTCAAGGCAGAACTGGATGGCACTAGACTACATACTGCTCTGATGTTCTGATGGGAACCTACGGAGAACGCTGCAGCAACGTTCACCTCTCTCTACAAAAAGCAAACTTCCTCATCACGCGTGTTCGTCCGCGTCCGAGCCGGTTCCGTTATCGGACGGGTCCAAGAGTTCTTGACGGCGGCGCATTATGGCTGCGAACTGAGCGCGCTCCGTGGCGTCCTGAAAAAGGTCAGAGGTGACAGAGGTGAGTGAGGGGTCAGTGGTTGCTCCCCTCGTCGAAGGACTCCACGCCGGAATCGCCCGCCGCCACCGCCAGCTTCTCCTGCCGCCTCCTCATGATCTCCTGCAGCTCCGAGCCGGAGCTCCTCTGCAGACAGACGGAGGAACAGTGAGACTCACAAACATCTCGGCAAACGCTCATTCAAACAAGCTGTGTGAAGATCAGTACCTCAAAACACCTGCGGCGTGATGGAGACAGAGAGAGGAAGGGCAGAAATGAGTGATGAGGACGAAGGTTCGGACGATAGCGTGACATCAGCATCAGACGCTCTAAACTAAGATGGACGGGATTCTGGGAAAGCGTCTATTCCTGAAACTACGGCAGAAGCCACTAGACAACATCTAATTAAATAAGATCCGGTACATGAGAATGTGTGACAGTTTCATCAGGAGACGGCTGCACCAGCTCTGAGTTACACTAGTCGTGAAGTAAATGTGCAAGTTACTGAATACTGCACCATTAAAGGGGTCATGAACTGTGTTGTTTTATTGTTTTATAATGTTTCCTGGTGTGCACTTATAATGTTAGTATGATTTTTACATCATAAATGGTGATAATTTAGAAATAAAAGGCATTTTTGCTACCCTGATTTTATCCTCTGATTTGAACGCTCTGTTTTAAGGGGCGTGTCTCTGTGAGACTTCAGTGTAAACGCCCACCGCTGTGATTGGCTGACATCTTTGCATATGAAATAGCTAATTATTACTCTTTTTTAGCACACTTTTACTATTACAGCTCTCAAGGTTAACTAATCGTGAAAAGTGTTGATTATATTTAGATCGTGGCATGAAAGGTTGCAGTGATAAACATTGTAGCCGATCACAGACATGTTGTTGAGCTCATGAAAGCAGTGATCTCGTCATTGAACTCAATTTCTACACACTAACGAATGCTTTCATCATAACTAACAGTGCAAACGCGATATAACTAAGAGATTCGTTGAATAAAACAGGAGTTTTGGTGCGAGTCCAGAACTCAGTCACTGATAAACTCGTGCTGTTTGATTGACAGCTCCAGCGATTGTAAAGGGAGCGTTCTTTGATCGCTTTCTATATATAATTTAATCACCATTTAAATAACAGATTATTTTCATCCTACTAAGAGAAACAAGGTGAAGTTGAGCGTTTAGTCACTGGTTTGATTTACTGACACACAGACAAAGATCATCTGACTGTACATGAATCATTAATATCAGATCAGGCGTTAGAATGAACACAGTTACTCACATGTTGTTGCATTACTGAGTCTGTTTGCGCCGAAATGCGACTGATTTACCAAAGAATCCACAGTGAAATGAACCGAATACAAATAAATAAAGCTCAACTGAGACATTCACATTGTTGAAAATAAATAACCATATTCCTAGCATTAGGATCCTTTGAAAGGTAATGTTATTTTAGTCCTGTCTCACTCTTCTCTCCTCCTCATCTCACTAACACAGCAGTGGGCGGGGCTAACGCTGCAATGATGAAGTAGGCGTTGATTTCTTCTGTGGAGGCGGAGTTTCACCTATCTATGACAGACACATTCCAGGATCAGTCGTTCGCTGGGTCTGGTGTCAATAAAAGCTTTTATTGGACTAACAAGGACGTTTTCAGTTCTGAAACTTACAGGATATTCTTATAGTACGATGACCTCTTATATATCAAAAACTCAAGGAAAAGTTGATTTCTCAATTCATGACCCCTTTAAACTCCATTGAAACTAAATCTATGTATAAACTAATTATGTACGGATAAGAGCAGGAGTAACAGCTGGAATAAAACAGCAGATTGATGAGTAAACTTTTTTTTTTTTTAAATTAGACAATATTCAGCCTATTTAACTGAACTGACACTTTTAGGATGAGAATAAAATTCTGTAGAGCTGCTTTACAGCTGAAATTGAATTTGTTTCCACATTGATGAATTGATCTGGATTGTATAAAATGCTATAGAAATAAATCTGACTTCTATAATTTCAAATACAGTTTCAGAAGGTTATTTGCATGTAAAAATCCCCGTTATGTTATTCATGATCAAGTATCATATTTCAAATGTAAATATATTTTTTACAGTTAGTTATGTGAGGCGTGAGATGTTAGAATCGACCTCAGCGTTTCAATAACTTCTGCTATCAGATCATTAAAGGTAAATTTATGACCTACAGTCTGCATTAATAAGTACAGAGTTCGTTATAAACTAACTAGTAGCTACTAAACTGCTAGTCTAGTGTGGTTTTTACGTTCCAATTTAAGATCCTAGCTAACAAAAAACATTAAAAGTTATGAAAACTATTTCTGAATGTTCTCTGAACATTAAAAACGTCCAGTTTATTAAATGTTTCAAAAACGTTGTTTCTTGGTTATGTGAACGTTAAGGGAACCTCAATCCTCAAACACTACGGGAACGTTACTTTTGAATGTTCTCTGAACGTTCTGAAACATTTTAAAAACGTATAAATAATGTTTTTGTTCTAACATTTTGAGAACATTATTAAAGATAACTTTGAACGAAAGTTCTATTAACATTACTGAAAGAACGTTTGTTCATAACATTGAGGAAACCTTGCCAGAACATTCTGAGAATATTATTAAAGACCAGATAACTTTGAACAAACGTTCTATTAATGTTACTGGAAGAACGTTTGTTCATAACTTTGAGAGAACGGAAGCTGGTGCAAACCGACCCAGACGTTCATGTGCGGTTCATGATGCGTTAACTAAACCCGTCCAACAGAGAAAAGACGCCTCACTACGATGAACTAAAGTACCTTCAGAGGAACGTGGATTACATGTGAAGATCATGGGAGGGTCAGAAGAACACCTGCAGACAGTAAAAACACCACAGAAAAACCAAAGGGACACTTGCCAGAGCTGAGCAACAACCAGCTGTTTGATTGGATTCTGCTGTAGACGTCAATAAACACAATTATACTATGGAATCGTTACGGTGAATGCGATGTGATCCGGTCCGAGACGCTCGATGATGACAGAAATATCAGCAGAAGAGTTTTAGAAGAATGAGGAGAGAAATAAAGGAGGGATGAAATGAAGACGCTGACCCACCTCAAGAGCAGCCTTCTGGACGGTGAGCTGGCTGAAGACTCTGGCGCCGTCATCCGGACAGACGGTCTTCAGCTCGTCTTTGTTCAGAGAGAAGAGCTGAGCGCCGGTCAGGACACCCAGACTGTTGATCGTCCTGCAGAACAAACCAACAAACTTCATGGTTATCAAGCAAACTGTACATCAGGAAGAGGAGGAAATATTGAACGCAGACATTTACTATTGGATGAGAACTTGAACTGACAAATTTCAGATCCATATTGAATCACTGTGTTTACTTGTTAGTGTGGACATGTGTTAAACTGGTTCACTCACACGGCGCTGAAGCCTTTGACCTCCAGCCAGGCCTTCACCTCCTCCGGCGAGGAGTCGTACGTGATGTTGACCGCCGGCAGGCTGCTGGAGCGAGACGGAGCCTGGAACTTCTTCTGAGCGCTGCGGCCCAGAGTCAGTCTGTGCATCAGCTCGTCCTGAACCTCCTCCATGTTGGATTTCCGCCCTGAGAGACACAACAATCACGTAGAGTCATTACGTTCAGGCATCGGGCAGAGACTTCTATATAAAGAGTGTGTGTGTGTGTGTGTGTGTGTGTACGGTTGGCTGGCGCAGGTCTCTCTCTCTGATGGTCTCTCATCGTCACGCTGTTGCTCTCGCTGGCGTCGGTGGCGTTTTGTTCGGCGCTGTCGGTGGGCGGAGCCACTGGTGGGGGAGCGGCTGCGGGGGGCAGCGGGGCGGGAGGAGGAGGGGGCGTCGGCGTGGGCGGGGCTTCCGTCACCGTCGGCTTGGGCACATAATCTGACCGCTGCTTCTGTACGAGAGCCACACAAACATCACACTCAGACAACACTGACACCGCTGCCATCAAGACCCCATGAAACCAGAGCTGATGCACTTCCTGTTCAGACCGGACATCTGGGGGCGGGGCATAGCGAAGGCCTTGTGCTTTTTGTAATTTTGTCATGATCACGATGAAAATGAACTTTCATACTACATATTCTGCTGATATCATCTCTAAAACAACTCAATGTATTTCATCAACACTCAAATTCTGAACTGAATCGATCTGGATAATGACTCTATTGTCTTATTAGAGCTGCTTTATAGCTGAATTTGAATCTGTTTCATATCTGATGAAGTTTGCATCATTGATTCTGTTTATTACTGTGAAGCTGCTTTGAAACGATCTGAAGAAATAAAGCTGACGACTCACTGATAAACTTAAAAAGACGTCAAAGCCACAAATTTGATTTCATGAGGTCTTTAAAGCACAGATCAACAGTAGTTCATAAATAACACTGATTTATTAATGTTGACCATCTACACAGACAGATAATAAACACTGTATGTCACGTCCTGAAGACCAAAACATAATTTATTATGAGTGTTTCACTGACTGTAGGGCAAATAATCCAGTTACCTCGTTTAACTCGCCCAGTAATTGCTTGAGAGAAAGAAAATGAAACATGAAAATGAAATTCAACATAACACACACACACACAGCAAATAAAACACACACACACACACAGGGAGATAAACTGAACTAATGCAGGAAATCAAAACAAACTAAACGCACACACACACACACACACACACTCGTTTACTCATCTAGATGAGGTCATTCCATAGACTTGTTTTGTTTTATATGCAGCTCATTATAAATACTATAATCTAAACCTAATAAAAAGCATTTTTAAACTTTAAAGTGCTCCTGTTATACTTATTTTAAAAGTTCCTAATGTTGTTTAGAGTCTCCTACAACAGGATTACATGCATTTAAGTAAAAGAAACACTTTAATTCACTCATAATATCCACTGCAGCATCAGCTCTTTTCTCTCAGTGTCTGAAACGGTTCGATCAAAGATTCGGTCTCTCTAAACCCCGCCTTTCTGAGAGCTGCTCTGCTCTGATTGGTCAGACGCCCCAGTCTGTTGTGATTGGTCAGAAACCAAACACTCATTATCATATCTGAATTTCAGCTCTTGATTCACAGTGATACGAACAGTAACGATGGAATTACTGACGACTCGTTTCAGCAGTTCAGAATCACTTCTTTCTTTTAGGAGACAAAAACTGCATTTATCTGCACTTTGATCTTTTAAACTTTGACAAACAGCTCTATTACACACTGCATGAAAGGGAATATTCGAAAAAGCATAATGGGGCACTAATAGGAGGTTTTGTACCCAAAATATGGTACAAACAAACACACTGTGAGATTAACTAACTAAACTAATGCAGGAAATCAAAACAAACTGAACACACACACACACACACACACACACACAGACACACAGACACACACACACACACAGACACACAGACACACAGACACACACACACACACTCGTTTACCTTAAACAACTCAAATTCCTTTTTTGGCATCATTAGCTTTAAGATGAACAGATGAAAACAAACAATGATTGTATGATGTGGCAAAACAAGGGGATGAAAGGAAAAAGACAGTGAATCAGAAGCGTGTGATGAGAGTCACCTGTATGGTGTGGCTGTAGATGGGCTCCCCACGGCCCGTCATGTCCACCGCCCTGCTGATCTCCAGGATGTTGTTTGGCACGTATCCCGCAGCGCCCGCCCCGTTCCGCACCTTCCACCACTGCTTCCTGTCATCCAGCACCTGATGATCAATCAGATCAACACATCACAACACTGCACACGTACACAGCTCGCTGACGTCACACCGTCACATGACCGTACCTCCACCACCTCGTCTTTGACCACGGACAGTTCAGTGTTGTTTCTGGCCACAAAGTCATATTTGGATTTGGCAAAGTTTCTCAGCTGGTTCCTGCTGTGAGCCTCCAGGTTTCTGGAGAGAAAATATCAATGAACCTCCACAAATGAGACACTGTAAACAAATGATGTTCTTAATATTTCTGTCTTGTTTTCCAGCACAAATATCTAAACTTTCTTAAATCAAGATACATTTACTGAGAAGCAGAATGACTGAAGATAATTAAGCCTTGTTTTTTTTAACAATATCTGCCAATGGAGTCAGAAAAGTAATATTGTTTTCCCTTTGAATTAAGAGATTTTAATATCGGTTGGTTTTGTTTTATTTATTCTAGTAAATGTATCTTGATTTAAGAATGTTTAGATATTTGTGCTGGAAAACAAGACAAGATTACAGATGAAGCACATCTAAAACACACATTCGCTCTTTAAACGCTGAATCTACTGATGAATGGCGTTTTTGACCGCTGCCGCCGTGGAGGAGCGTCTCAGAGCTGGAGAACGAGACGGGAAGAGAGTCTTTACTCCATCTGAAGACGGTTTAACAGACTGAGAGTTCAGGTCAGAGCTGAGAGTTTATTAGAGAAACCCAGAAAGCCCCAGAACAGAAGATGTGTGCGGTGAGACGGTTCTCCAGGGCGCGCGGTGCGGTCACTCGTACCCAGGTGGGTTTTACCTATCTACATGACGGCTGACCGCTTGTTTAAAAGCAGCCACGGCCATGTCTGGCTCCAGCAGGTGCAAACGCTTGAAAGAATTGTTACTGTAGCCATACCCGTCTGCGCAGGTGAAGTCCTGGACCACCGGCTGCTGTTGGGACAAAAAACACTTTCACTTCAACAAATCAAAAAAAGTCACACTGTGAGGTTTAAAGGAGAAAGTGCATCTCACGTGGTGCAGCGGTCCCTGAACCTCGGTCTGTGCCGCGCTGAGCGTCTCCGCCAGCTGAGCCACATCCTGCTCACGCGACACCAGCACCGGCGGCTCCCAGCCATCCCGGAAACGCAGTATGTGCGGAGGAAACGGGTGATCCTTCGGCCACTCCAACCTCAAGAAAAGATGAGTCACGTTTCTTTAGTGCTCTTCACAATCGTTTCAAAGCAGCGTTACAGAAAGTCATACTGTCATGTCTGTCATGCCTCAAGTTTTAGAGCTGGATGATACGTATCGATTAATCCTCCGAATTAGATCTAGATATATTGAATTTATAGTGTTGTCTATCACATGTATCAGTGCTGCAGTGACGTTTTGTTCTATTAAGAGATTTAAATAAATATCGGTTGTTTTTTCTATCAAAAAATGTAAATATCGGTTGGTTTTGTTCTATCAAGAAATTTAAATATCGGTTGTTTTTTTCTATTAAGAGATTTAAATATCGGTCGTTTTTTTCTATTAAGAGATTTAAATATCAGTCGTTTTTTTCTATCAAGAAATGTAAATATCAGTCGTTTTTTTCTATCAAGAAATGTAAATATCGGTTGGTTTTGTTCTATTAAGAGATTTAAATAAATATCGGTTGTTTTTTCTATCAAAAAATGTAAATATCGGTTGGTTTTGTTCTATCAAGAAATTTAAATATCGGTCGTTTTTTTCTATTAAGAGATTTAAATATCGGTTGTTTTTTCTATCAAAAAATGTAAATATCGGTTGGTTTTGTTCTATTAAGAGATTTAAATATCAGTCGATTTGTTCTATCAAGAAATTTAAATATCGGTTGTTTTTTCTATTAAGAGATTTAAATATCGGTTGTTTTTTCTATCAAAAAATGTAAATATCGGTTGGTTTTTTCCTATTAAGAGATTTAAATATCAGTCGTTTTTTTCTATCAAGAAATGTAAATATCGGTTGGTTTTGTCCTATTAAGAGATTTAAATATCGGTCGTTTTTTTCTATTAAGAGATTTAAATATCGGTTGTTTTTTCTATTAAGAGATTTAAATATCGGTTGTTTTTTCTATCAAAAAATGTAAATATCGGTTGGTTTTGTTCTATTAAGAGATTTAAATATCAGTCGATTTGTTCTATCAAGAAATTTAAATATCGGTTGTTTTTTTCTATTAAGAGATTTAAATATCGGTCGTTTTTTTCTATTAAGAGATTTAAATATCAGTCGTTTTTTTCTATCAAGAAATGTAAATATCGGTTGGTTTTGTCCTATTAAGAGATTTAAATATCGGTCGTTTTTTTCTATTAAGAGATTTAAATATCGGTTGTTTTTTCTATCAAGAAATGTAAATATCGGTTGGTTTTGTTCTATTAAGAGATTTAAATATAGGTCGTTTGTTTTGTCCTATTAAGAGATTTAAATATCGGTCGTTTTTTTCTATTAAGAGATTTAAATATCGGTTGTTTTTTCTATTAAGAGATTTAAATATCGGTTGTTTTTTCTATCAAAAAAATGTAAATATCGGTCGTTTTTTTCTATTAAGAGATTTAAATATCAGTCGATTTGTTCTATCAAGAAATTTAAATATCAGTTGTTTTGTTCTATTAAGAGATTTAAATATCGATCACTTTTTTATTCTATTACATATAGGTCAGTTTTGTTCTATTAAGAACATGTTAAATGTTGATTTAATGATAGTAAGTCTTGTGTTAACAGATTTTGTTCTATTAAGAGATTAAAATGTCATTCGGTTTGTTCTAAGCGAGAATCAGCGATTCTCAAAAAGTATTAATGAAACTATGATCGGTTGTTGCAGGTAAAAAGTCTGATGCTCAGACACACACCTAAACATTCAAAAGTAATTAAGACATTTAGATAATAGTCGGTTCTGTTCTAAGCAAGAGTAATTCTCAAAAAGCATCAGTGAAGAAACGATTGGTTGTCTTATGAAAAAGCAACGTGATTTTAGAGGAAGTGAGTACGATTTCACCCAGCAGACTGAACAAAATACCATTCTTTACACACGTTCAGGAACACATGAGAGGAAGAGCATGACGCTGCAGTACCTGCACTTGGTCCATCCGTCTCCCAGCGTGACCCACAGGTGTCTCTCCTCCGCAGAACCCGCCGCGTGTAGGAAGTCGATGGCTTCTCTGGTGAGGAGGGGAACGATGACACTTTTAGCCAGATCAACCCCTCCAGACATCTGAATCACCTGAGACACACAAACACAGGAACATCAGTGTGACTAAACCGCTGTCCAGACGCACACGCCATCAGAAGACGTACCAGTCTGAGCGGATTGAACAGGAAGTGAACCAGATCCGCAGCGCTGGGGTTCTGAATGTGGTTCTTCAACTTCCCCTGCAACGACAACCATCACATCACAGAGAATATAAATGAGATTCTCCTGCTAAAAATGAGTAAGGAAATTAATTTTAGTAATGCACTGAAATTAGCCGTGACTTATACGACTGGTCGACGTCACTCACCAGCAGGTTGAAGGCATGTTTGAACTTCTGGAAACAGTCGACAAACTCGTCCTGAGACGGAGGTTTAGCTCTCAACGTCAAAACTCCCTCTGATGAACGACACACACCAAACACACTCGTGACACACTCGTGAGGAAGAGGAGGATCTGAGCGTATAATGTGATGAGGAAGCGCTCACCTCCAGGTCCTTTCTTCTTGCTCTTCTTGGTTTTCTTGCGTTTGGAGAGCTCGTTAAAGGCCTCGGCAGCTTTCTGCAGTTTGGTGACGAAGTGTTCGATGTCGTCCAGAATGTGATTGAGGATTTGCTGTAACACACGTCAGTATTAAAACTGCTTAAAAAAATATAAAAATTGCATTATAAATTGCAATCGCTATTTTTATCAGAAAAAAACAGCATTGTTTCCCCAATTAGTTCTGCCTGTTTTTTTTTTTGTTTTTTTTAATGAAATCATGCAAATACAGTTTCATGGCCGTAAAAATGACTTATGCCCATTTTCTCAAGTTAGTTGGCAAAAACTGGCAAAAAGTTAGCTTTAGGCAGTGAACAGTGATGGACTCATCTCATTGGCTGGCAGACAGGAACAGGAAGTTGCGTATCAGTAAAGACACTCACCACATCTCTGTCCACCTGCGCTGCGCTCATCTCAGCCGACCCGTCCAGCTCTGTGTACAGTCTCTGTGGATCATCTGATGACACACACACACACACACACACACACACAGAGTGAGACTTGCTCTGGAACGGGAATGACAGACGCACTTCCTGTTTCATGATCCACTCACAGTCCTGCTGCTCATTGGTCCAGGCAGACCAACTGGCCACTCGGCTCTTGGCGTCCCCTTGATTGACAGCTCCTGGAGGCTGGGGGGCGGGGCCTCCTGGGGGCGGAGGGATGGTCCCGTCACTCTTCAGGATCATTCTGACGGAAACAGAGACACGGATGCTGCGTTACCGTGGCAACATCCATCATCATCACTATCATCATCATAAGTCACGGCAGCTGCCGGTCTTACTTCAGCGCTTCCGGCCTCTTTTTGACTTTTCCGCCCTTGTGATCGCTGACGGCGCTCTCGATGTCCAAGTGGATTAAGTTGGCCTGAAGGAGTTGAAGCACACGGTCACACATGCGCACACATTTCGAAACTTGATTCACTGTGACTCAAATGATTCACTGATTCGAAATGAATGATTGGCAGCTTCAGGAACGCTCACCTTGATGTCGTCGCACTGGAACAGGTGCAGGTCTGGTTTTCCCTGTCCGGACTCCTTACACACCAGCGCCAGGATGGAGTCGTAGCTGCAGGCGTTGATCACGGCCTGACAGTGCTGGATGGAGCCCAGAGGAAAGTTCTCCAGCTCGTTCTGAAACACACACACATGTGATCAGTCCACACGCGTGTGGCACTCAGAGCTCTGGACGGGCGCTTCCGTACCTTGCTGTCGTTGTCGATGAGGCTGACGGCTTTCCCGTCCACCTGCAGGATCATGTCTTGTGTCCACACCTTCCCTTTGGCGTCCAGCAGACGCAGTTTCCGGATGCCGTCCTCGATGGTCAGCATGGCCTCTTTCCGGTCCATCACAAACGTGGTCAGATGCTGCCGGAGAAAATCACACACAGAGCGTCTCAAACAGGGTTTAAAAGACAGTTAACATTCAGTAATATTAGCGTCTTACCTCCACATGATACTGCGACGTGTCCGTCAGGCTGTTGATGCTGTTTTTGGTGTAATTCTTTCTTTGCTCTGAGGAAACAGCAGATCGCATTATATCACATGACGTCACGATCACGTCCAGACGGAATCTGCAGACTGATTCTGATTCTGGAGATGAATCTGATGCCAAAAGCCTGAATCTGCTGCTACAGATTCCGTGTGGACATGAACACGTCAGATCACACGCGTGAGGAGATCATGATGCTGGAGACTAGATCTGTGTGTCTACAGACATGATTGACACTGGAAGTGTGTGTGAAGGGAGAGCTTAAGGAAACAGGAGACGTCTATGAAAGGTCACACACACACACACACACACACACACACACACAGCTTCTACCTTTCTTTTTGTGTTTGGCGGAAGTGTGCAGGAAATACACTCCATCTGTTCCTGAGAGCGATGGTGCAGAGAAAACACACACACACACACACGCACGGTGAGTTTGGAAACTCATTTTGTCTCCCAAACATTCTGACAAGGTTATGAACAAACGTTCTTCCAGTAACGGTAATAGAACGTTCGGTCAACGTTATCTGGTCTTTAATAATGTTCATATAACCAAGAAACAACGTTTTAAAAACATTTAAAAACCTGGACATTTTAAACGTTCAGAGAATGTTTTTGTAATTTAAAGGGAACGTTAGGAAAATGTTCTTAGATCATATTTTGTGAGCTGGTCTCTCTGTGTGACTGACATGCAGTAAGTTTCTTCACTGTGACCTTTGACCTCTGCTGTGAAAGACACACACACACACACTTTCACACTTTCAAGAATACGTCAAAATCATATTTCACCTTAAACTCAAGAGGAATTACGTTCTCAATAAAGCAAACGAACTCTGAACTGTGCCACTATTTTCATGACAATAAAAGACATTTTCCACCCAAATTTTGATAATTGTAACAAACAAAATAATGTAACATTTAGATTAGACTGTAAAGTGTTAATACATCATAATAATATTTGCTGGTTTTACTAAAAATCTTCACATTACAGTATTTTTGAGAATAACTGAATTGAGAATTCTGTTTATCACTGAAGCTGCGTTGAATCGATCTGTAGAAATAAAATTGACTTGAATAAAAATACACTATTATTATCAAGGTAAAATATGAGCCAGACGATTCTCCCAAATACAGACGAACATCACTATGAATCTTTCGTTCTAAAGAGCAAAACACTGAACGTCTTCATCATGTTCTTGATGTCACACACTGATCAACACAATCCCATCATCCCTCTGGAGCGCGTCGTCATGGTGACGAAGCGTTTGAGCTGCAGTTCCCTCAGCAGACAGCAGAGGGAGACACGTACCGTACAGAGCTTTACCGCCGGAGGTTTTGGCAGGAACATCTGGAGACCGTGAGCCGTGACCGCTGAGAGAGAGAGAGAGAGAGACGGAGAGAGAGAGAGAGAGAGAGAGAGACGGAGAGAGAGAGAGAGAGAGAGAGAGAGAGAGGGAGAGAGAGACGGAGAGAGAGAGAGAGAGAGAGGGAGAGAGAGAGAGAGAGAGAGAGAGAGAGAGAGAGAGAGAGAGGGAGAGAGAGAGAGAGAGAGAGAGAGAGAGAGAGAGAGAGAGAGAGAGAGAGAGAGAGAGAGAGACGGAGAGAGAGAGAGAGAGAGAGAGAGAGAGAGAGAGAGAGAGAGAGGGAGAGAGAGACGGAGAGAGAGAGAGAGAGAGAGGGAGAGTTAGTACACTCAAACTTTCTCTGCTCTACTTCTAGGAATGCAAGTGAATTAATAATCATTGTGACGCATAATCTGACCTCAGCCATTAAAATGTGTGTGTGTGTGTGTGTGTGTGAGTGAGTGTGTGTGTGTGTGAGGAGTTAATGAGTAAAGTGGACACTTGATCTGTTTCAGTGTGTAAGTCACACTAATTGTGCGACAGATCAATAATGAATGTGTCCAATAGATCAGGATCAGAGGAAACATCAATAAAACATCAGAACGTTCTGACAAGGTTCTCTCAACGTTATGAACAAACGTTCTTCCTGTAACATTAATAGAACGTTCATTCAGAGTTATCTGGTCTTTAATAATGTTCTCAAAATCGTTCATGGAGGTTTTTTCTGAAATGTTTCAGTTGGACGTTTTTTAAATGTTTCTACTTGTTTCAGAACGTTCAGAGAACATTCAACAGTAACGTTCCCATAATGCTTGAAGAATGATGGAATGGAACGTTCGTATAACCAAAAAAAAACCTTTTCAAAACATTTTGAACGTTCTTAGAACATGTTTCTGGTCAGTGGATTCATGTAAAGCTGCTGAATTACTGGATCTCAGAGGCTCAGATGAACTCACTCGACATTCTTTAGCTGTAATCATAAATATGTTCTTGTTATTGTTGTGAGTGATGATTTGATGACGTACTTCATCTGTGAGGCCTGCGGCGTGACTCCGCTGTATCCGTTCATGTCTGGAGTTTACACACAGATCCTCCTGAAACACAGAAAACAGCGTCAGTCACACACCAGTCTTTGATCGTCACGTGACCAGAAACGAGCGGAACATCCCATAATAGCCCCTCTGCGCCGGAGTTCAGGATGATGAACTCAATCACGGCTAATTATATACTGACGCCAGGAATCATGGGAGAGAGCTGTCAATCACAGAGACAGATTCATATCTCAATCACCTTCATTATCATCATCATCACACATCACATGACTGCAGTGACATTCTGAACTCTCGTTTCGTGGCGTTTCAGCGTCTGATGATGATGAAGAGTCTCCGGTGTGACGCTGCAGGTTAATGATCAGACGCGAGTCGCTGCAGGTCTATAATTAGCCCAGCGTGGGCCGTTAACAGGTTAATCTGACTGATTGAGTAACGAGTGCGACTGACACAGAGTTAAACCGGTGCAGGACCGCCAGCCTCGTCAATCATTGAGCTGAATGTCAACAGAGAGAGTGTGTGTGTGTGTGTGTGTGTGTTCTGACAGATGAACATGTGACCCGACCTCAGACCAGCGTCTCTGGATCAGTGTTTACAATCTTCAGATCCACACACACACACACACACACACACACTCACACACTCACACACTCACGTATGAATGTGAAGAGCTGAATGGAGAATCAGAATCAGGATCAGTAACAGGTCACAAGGTCAAACACTGATCCAGGACCAGCGACAGACAGAGAAAGATCCGGTTCAGCAGCTGCTGACAGTATGAATGATTGATCAGTGCGGTTTGATTCACTGATAGACTGAGACACACAAACTGACTGAAATAAACCAACAAACACTGAAACACACATTCACACTGACAGATGATCTCGTTTACCTGCATTCACCATAATTAAACGTTTGGAATAATTACAGTTTTTAATGTTTCTGAACGCTGCATTTATTTGATCAAAAACACAGTAAATAAATTGTGAAATATTATTCCAATGTAAAACAGCTGTTTTCTATGTGAATATATAGTAAAGTGTAATTTATTCCTGTGATCAAAGCTGAATTTTCAGCATCATTACTCCAGTCTTCAGTGTCACATGATCCTTCAGAAATCATTCTAATATGATGATTTGCTGCTCAAGAATAATTTCTGATCATTATCAATGTTGAAAACAGCTTTAGATTTCAGCTTTAGATTTCTGTAAACATAAAAAAATCTGAATTATTCCAAACTTTTGACTGTGTATAGTGTGAAAACGTGAATTCTGAATCTTTCTAAATGACTCTCAGTCAGATTCACATTCACACAGTGACATAAGAACAACAGGCACGAATCAGTTCAGTTTGATAAATGACCAACAAACACAATATACAAACATGTTCTGTTCCTTTGAAACGGATCGACTTGAGCCGCATCAATCCCAGTGATTCAGGAATCATCTGACCGATGAATCACACAGCAAACAGAACAAACTCTCTCTCTTATGAACATACATGTGTACAAACACGGCAGTCGTACCTGTTCAGAGCCTCGACATGAAGACGGCGTGCCGCTCCATGTGTGTAACAGTGATGGTGTGGCCGCTTCTTCTCGCTCTGGAATCTTTAAGAGGATTTGTAAGGAGCTTTACAAACTCACACAGGTCTGTGATTATCCACTTCAGTGCAAAGCATGCTGGGACACACGGATTCTGGAAAACTTCAGTTTTGTTCCTCGGTCGCGTCCTGAACTAGAAGATCTGTACATGATCATAAAATAAATCTCTGTTGGACTGTCGGCTTTAATTAGCACACGTCTAATGAAGTCTGATGAGTCACTCTGATCTGAGTGTGTGAAGCTCGACTGAATCGATTCACTGCTGGTTCAAAGAAAAGCTTCAATCTCTGTTCGTTTTGTTAAAGTGTTTCTAAATGAGGACCTGCTAATGATTCACATCACAAATAGGTTTTACCTTCATACACGTGATTCTGAACTTAACGACAACAACAAAAAAAATTTTTAAAAAAAAATAAAAATATATATAATGAAAAATAAATATAAATAGCTAAATAATAAAATAAATGAATAAATATATATATTATATAATAAAAATAAATAGCTAAATATAATAAATATAAATGAAAAATAATATATATATATATATATATACACACATATATATTAAAAAATAAATGAAATATAAATAAAAATAAATAGCTAAATATAATAAATATAAATGAAAAATAATATATATATATATATATATACACACATATATATATTAAAAAATAAATGAAATATAAATAAAAATAAATAGCCAAATATAATAAATAAATGATAAACAATATATAATAAAAATAAATAAAAATAGCTAAAAATAATAAAATAAATGAAAAATTATATATATATATATAAAAATAGTTACATATAATAAAATAAATATAAATTAAAAAATAAAAATATATTAAAAATAAAAAATATATTTATGTATTTTTTTTAAACAAACAATCAAGCTCAATAATATCTCTATTGTGTTTGTGGGTCTGGCTGTGAATCCATACGCTGGACATTATTCCTCTTAAACATCATCCGGGCTTTAATCCCGTTATCTCTTCTGTTTGCGTCTCCAGGCCTGTATGTACCCAGAATCCTCAGCGCTCGCTGTCCTGATCCTATTAAACACAGCTATATTAAGATCTATATTAGCACTCTAAATACATCATATGAAACAACACTAAACCAGTTTCAGCCCTCGTCCAACAGCAACATGAGGTCAAAGGTGGCTGAAAACCCTTTAAAACACACCGTCAGTCTTTACAAGCAGGACAAACTGTGACGCATTAAACTCTCAAACCCGTCACGATCACCCCGAAATCAAGAATACAATTGTGAACAAATAATGACATTATTTGAATGCTATTAAAGTATAATATTACAGAATGTTGCTGTTCAAACGCAGCTAACAGAGAACGCTCTCTCAAAGTTATGAACAAACTTGTTTCAGAACGTTCAAAAGTAACGTTCCCATAATGTCTGACGTTCTCAGTATTCAATGCTTGATATAATAAAGTGTCAGTCTTACAGTGAGGAGGATGATGTTCATTCTGGTTCATCAGAGCTCTGTGTTTGTGTAGGAAGCGCTTTGAATTCTCTCGTCATCGTCTCTTCTGTGGGTTTGTGAAGAGAAGCGTGAAACTTTCCTCTGTTTAGACTTCATTTACAATCTGCTCACAATCCCAGCGAGGAGACGAGAGCACTGGTGTATATGGAGAAGCTCGACCGCCCCTCTCTCTCTCTCTCTCTCTCTCTGGAGCGATAACACGATTCAGCTGGAATTACTGCTTCTCCATCTCAGAAAACTCAAGCCAGTAATTAAGTCTCACAATAGAAGCTTTCCAGAAACGCCCAGCTATCAATCACATACCAACAAACACACACAACACGGTTTCAATAGTTTTCTGTCGGTCCAGTACAGTTTTGAACTGCTAAAGCTCAATCACATCATCATGACAGATTCATAAAACAATCAATAATTTCTGAAATGTGCTGCTCAAACTGCTCAAATCAGGAGATTCAGCTGTTGGTTTCTAACATTGCTGACGTTTGGTTGAAGGAATGATTCAATGACTCACTCAGAAATACAGTCACTTGTTTCGATCCTGACTGAATCAGTGTGTTTGAATGAATTGGTTGAATGAATGATTTAATGACTCACTCAAAGTGTTTTTGAGGGAATCAGTTCCATGAATGATTCAAATGACTCACACATAAAGAAAGTAATTTGATCCATTCCTGAATGAA
>CM077454.1:190000-322500 GCA_039654765.1 Mylopharyngodon piceus
TTCAGGAACCCGATCCGGCCGCACCCACAGCCTGAGGCCACGCCCCTCACATGCGTCACATGATGCTCTTACAGCACAGATCAAACACACACTCACTACAACACACAGACCTCTGATTCCACAGCAACAAAACAAACTACAAAAACACACATTTATCCTTTAAAATGAACTTTACAATGTGAAAAATTAAGTTTTTTTTTTTATAAATCTTGACATGGTCATAAACACACCCACACAGATGCATAATTCATAAACATAATTATGAATAATGTTAATTTTATGTGTCAATCTTAATTAATTCATGTTAAGTAATTATTTTTTAGAATTTAAAGATATAACAACATAATTAATCTTTTTTTTTTCCATTTGAGGTGTGTGTGTGTGTGTTTGTGCTCAATGATCCAGAAGTGTTTGTGATAGTAAAGAAGAACACACAGTTACAGCACTCTCTCACACACACACACACACACACACACACACACACTCTTGACCAGCAGCACAAGGTCGTTTCACCCAGAACACGGGCAGAAGTCGCTCATGTTCCTGATGAACTCTACACATCTTGTTTGTTTTGCTGTCAGTCTGATAGAGCAGTACGATCTGACGCAGATCAGTTAATGCGCACTAATGCCAACACCTGTTTACACTGAAACACGTCATTTCATTCTCATGAGCTGATATGATAATAAGAGCCCAGACATACACAACATGAGCAAAGTAACGCAGATGTATCTCAGATGCTTTTGCCCTGATTGTCCGCTCGCATACAGGAAGTAAGAGAAACTGGATTCATTGTGCTCTGAGGTTGGCGGCCACACAGAGAGCAGCTGAGCTATGAATAGAGACAATAAAGGACGTTATGACTTTGTAGATAAGGCAGAAGGAAACGCTCAATGGAAGAGCGTTTGGCCAGACTGGTTTGAACTGATCAGAAGCACACAACAGCTCGACCTGTGACGACACATCAGAGGAGCTTCGCTCTTGGACAAGCCGAGCCGTTTTCTGGAATAAAACGTGACCTCCTGGAACTGAAGCGCACAGAAACTCTGAGTTAATGAGTTTTCTCAGCTCTAATGAGAAGATGACGCTTGAAATACTGCAGTTTCTAAGTCAAGTCACGTTTATTTCAATAGCGAAGATTGTTTTAAAGCAGCTTCACAGTATTATTCAATATGCAAACTTCATCATAGGAGACTATTATGCACATAAATGTATGGTGATTAATAGATCTGAACTGAGTAAAACAATCCGAGACTCCAGAGAGCTGCACGATTTTCCTCCAGAAATCCTCCAGAGACTCCAGCCTCCACCAAACAACTTCTCCATCTGCACTGCTATTACCCAGAGTTCTCAGCAGCAAACGGGAGTGCGTCAATCATTCCTGAAAAATATGTGTGATACCAAACCCCCCGGCTCGGTTTCATTCTGCTGAGATTCTCTCACAAAACGCCATAACGAGCTGCCAAAGAAATGGTTGCAGAATACAGCTGGTGACACTACAGAACAACACAAACATCCAGAAATACTTCAGCCGAATCACGGGCCTCGGGCCAGCAGAGGTTTCACATGGATTCTCAAGTCCCAGATGAGGAACGGCAGTCGCAGCTGTGCCCTGCTGTTTTTAACCTCTCAGAAATGTCTTCAGTTCTGCTCTTTCTACCATAATAGAGCAAAAGTCTTTCCATAACACTGAAAGATGTTGATGATGTGATTTGGCAGCACAGAGCGGTGCAGCACATCAGAGAAGCCTCATGTTTAGGTCAAAGCTCCTCACCCCTGAAATACTCCAGGACCAGCTGAAGATAACCCCACAGCTCATTGAAATTAATGGAAACATTAGCGGTTATGTAACATGGCTCCATATTTAACCCTGTGGCACTGGGACCTGCACTGCACATAACACCAATTACTGAAACTCACTGGAGACTCCATCTTACAGAGCGTCCCTATTAAGAGCCGTTAACCATTTACTACCCTACACAGAACCACCTCAGATCAGTGCTTCTCAGAGTCCAGAGGATTTACACTCAAGGTTCAGAAAATGCAAAATCATCATTCTTCTATACAGACAATAATGGACAGCAGTGATGTGTTCGTAAGTCTGATCTCAGCAGGGATATAAACATAACTGCAGTGATGTATTAAAGAAGTCTGATCTCAGCAGCGATAAACATAACTGCAGTGATGTGTTCATGAAGTCTGATCTCCGCAGCGATATAAACATAACTGCAGTGATGTATTAATGAAGTCTGATCTCAGCAGCGATAAACAACTGCAGTGATGTATTAATGAAGTCTGATCTCAGCAGCGATAAACATAACTTGGAGTGATGTGTTAATGAAGTCTGATCTCTGCAGGGATATAAACATAACTGCAGTGATGTATTAACTAAGTCTGATCTCCGCAGCGATATAAACATAACTGCAGTGATGTATTAAAGAAGTCTGATCTCCGCAGCGATATAAACATAACTGCAGTGATGTATTAAAGAAGTCTGATCTCCGCAGCGATATAAACATAACTGCAGTGATGTATTAAAGAAGTCTGATCTCAGCAGCGATAAACAACTGCAGTGATGTATTAAAGAAGTCTGATCTCAGCAGCGATATAAACATAACTGCAGTGATGTATTAAAGAAGTCTGATCTCAGCAGCTATATAAACATAACTGCAGTGATGTATTAAAGAAGTCTGATCTCCGCAGCGATAAACAACTGCAGTGATGTATTAAAGAAGTCTGATCTCAGCAGCGAAATAAACATAACTGCAGTGATGTATTAAAGAAGTCTGATCTCAGCAGCGATATAAACATAACTGCAGTGATGTATTAATGAAGTCTGATCTCAGCAGCGATATAAACATAACTGCAGTGATGTATTAAAGAAGTCTGATCTCAGCAGCGAAATAAACATAACTGCAGTGATGTATTAAAGAAGTCTGATCTCAGCAGCGATATAAACATAACTGCAGTGATGTATTAAAGAAGTCTGATCTCCGCAGAGACATAAACATAACTGCAGTGATGTATTAAAGAAGTATGATCTCAGCAGCGATAAACATAACTGCAGTGATGTGTTAATGAAGTCTGATCTCAGCAGCGATAAACATAACTGGAGTGTAATGTGTTAATGAAGTCTGATCTCAGCAGCGATATAAACATAACTGCAGTGATGTATTAGTGAAGTCTGATCTCAGCAGCGATAAACAACTGCAGTGATGTATTAAAGAAGTCTGATCTCAGCAGCGATAAACAACTGCAGTGATGTATTTAATGAAGTCTGTATATCAAAGCAGCGATAAACATAACTACAGTGATGTATTAACGAAGTCTGATTTCAGATATAAACAACTGCAGTGATGTATTAACATAAACATAACTGCAGTGATGTATTAAAGAAGTCTGATCTCAGCAGCGATATAAACATAACTGCAGTGATGTATTAAAGAAGTCTGATCTCAGCAGCGATATAAACATAACTGCAGTGATGTATTAAAGAAGTCTGATCTCAGCAGCTATATAAACATAACTGCAGTGATGTATTAAAGAAGTCTGATCTCCGCAGCGATAAACAACTGCAGTGATGTATTAAAGAAGTCTGATCTCAGCAGCGAAATAAACATAACTGCAGTGATGTATTAAAGAAGTCTGATCTCAGCAGCGATATAAACATAACTGCAGTGATGTATTAATGAAGTCTGATCTCAGCACTGATATAAACATAACTGCAGTGATGTATTAAAGAAGTCTGATCTCCGCAGCGATATAAACATAACTGCAGTGATGTATTAAAGAAGTCTGATCTCAGCAGTGATATAAACATAACTGCAGTGATGTATTAAAGAAGTCTGATCTCAGCAGCGATAAACAACTGCAGTGATGTATTAAAGAAGTCTGATCTCAGCAGCGATAAACATAACTGTAGATAGTAATGATAAGTCACAGTCTCAGCAGCTGATAAACATAACTGCAGTGATGTATTAATGAAGTCTGATCTCAGCAGCGATAAACAACTGCAGTGATGTATTAATGAAGTCTGATCTCAGCAGCGATAAACATAACTGCAGTGATGTATTAATGAAGTCTGATCTCAGCAGCGATATAAACATAACTGCAGTGATGTATTAAAGAAGTCTGATCTCAGCAGCGATATAAACATAACTGCAGTGATGTATTAAAGAAGTCTGATCTCAGCAGCGATATAAACATAACTGCAGTGATGTATTAAAGAAGTCTGATCTCAGCAGCTATATAAACATAACTGCAGTGATGTATTAAAGAAGTCTGATCTCCGCAGCGATAAACAACTGCAGTGATGTATTAAAGAAGTCTGATCTCAGCAGCGAAATAAACATAACTGCAGTGATGTATTAAAGAAGTCTGATCTCAGCAGCGATAAACAACTGCAGTGATGTATTAAAGAAGTCTGATCTCCGCAGCGATATAAACATAACTGCAGTGATGTATTAAAGAAGTCTGATCTCCGCAGCGATATAAACATAACTGCAGTGATGTATTAAAGAAGTCTGATCTCCGCAGCGATATAAACATAACTGCAGTGATGTATTAAAGAAGTCTGATCTCCGCAGCGATAAACAACTGCAGTGATGTATTAAAGAAGTCTGATCTCAGCAGCGAAATAAACAACTGCAGTGATGTATTAATGAAGTCTGATCTCAGCAGCGATAAACAAAACAAGTAATGAATTGATAATGAATTCTGATAGCAGCGGCGATATAAACATAACTGCAGTGATGTATTAACTAAGTCTGATCTCCGCAGCGATATAAACATAACTGCAGTGATGTATTAAAGAAGTCTGATCTCCGCAGCGATATAAACATAACTGCAGTGATGTATTAAAGAAGTCTGATCTCCGCAGCGATATAAACATAACTGCAGTGATGTATTAAAGAAGTCTGATCTCAGCAGTGATATAAACATAACTGCAGTGATGTATTAAAGAAGTCTGATCTCAGCAGCGATAAACAACTGCAGTGATGTATTAAAGAAGTCTGATCTCAGCAGCGATATAAACATAACTGCAGTGATGTATTAAAGAAGTCTGATCTCAGCAGCGATATAAACATAACTGCAGTGATGTATTAAAGAAGTCTGATCTCAGCAGCGATATAAACATAACTGCAGTGATGTATTAAAGAAGTCTGATCTCAGCAGCGATATAAACATAACTGCAGTGATGTATTAAAGAAGTCTGATCTCAGCAGCGATAAACAACTGCAGTGATGTATTAAAGAAGTCTGATCTCAGCAGCGATATAAACATAACTGCAGTGATGTATTAAAGAAGTCTGATCTCAGCAGCGAAATAAACATAACTGCAGTGATGTATTAAAGAAGTCTGATCTCAGCAGCGATATAAACATAACTGCAGTGATGTATTAAAGAAGTCTGATCTCAGCAGCGATATAAACATAACTGCAGTGATGTATTAAAGAAGTCTGATCTCAGCAGCGATATAAACATAACTGCAGTGATGTATTAAAGAAGTCTGATCTCCGCAGCGATATAAACATAACTGCAGTGATGTATTAAAGAAGTCTGATCTCAGCAGTGATATAAACATAACTGCAGTGATGTATTAAAGAAGTCTGATCTCAGCAGCGATAAACATAACTGCAGTGATGTATTAAAGAAGTCTGATCTCCGCAGCGATATAAACATAACTGCAGTGATGTATTAAAGAAGTCTGATCTCAGCAGCGATATAAACATAACTGCAGTGATGTATTAAAGAAGTCTGATCTCAGCAGCGATATAAACATAACTGCAGTGATGTATTAATGAAGTCTGATCTCAGCAGCGATATAAACATAACTGCAGTGATGTATTAAAGAAGTCTGATCTCAGCAGCGAAATAAACATAACTGCAGTGATGTATTAAAGAAGTCTGATCTCAGCAGCGATAAACAACTGCAGTGATGTATTAAAGAAGTCTGATCTCAGCAGTGATATAAACATAACTGCAGTGATGTATTAAAGAAGTCTGATCTCAGCAGCGATAAACAACTGCAGTGATGTATTAAAGAAGTCTGATCTCAGCAGCGATATAAACATAACTGCAGTGATGTATTAAAGAAGTCTGATCTCAGCAGCTATATAAACATAACTGCAGTGATGTATTAAAGAAGTCTGATCTCCGCAGCGATAAACAACTGCAGTGATGTATTAAAGAAGTCTGATCTCAGCAGCTATATAAACATAACTGCAGTGATGTATTAAAGAAGTCTGATCTCAGCAGCGATAAACAACTGCAGTGATGTATTAAAGAAGTCTGATCTCAGCAGCGATATAAACATAACTGCAGTGATGTATTAAAGAAGTCTGATCTCAGCAGCGATAAACAACTGCAGTGATGTATTAAAGAAGTCTGATCTCAGCAGCGATATAAACATAACTGCAGTGATGTATTAAAGAAGTCTGATCTCAGCAGCGAAATAAACATAACTGCAGTGATGTATTAAAGAAGTCTGATCTCAGCAGCGATATAAACATAACTGCAGTGATGTATTAATGAAGTCTGATCTCAGCACTGATATAAACATAACTGCAGTGATGTATTAAAGAAGTCTGATCTCAGCAGCGATATAAACATAACTGCAGTGATGTATTAAAGAAGTCTGATCTCAGCAGCGAAATAAACATAACTGCAGTGATGTATTAAAGAAGTCTGATCTCAGCACTGATATAAACATAACTGCAGTGATGTATTAAAGAAGTCTGATCTCAGCAGTGATATAAACATAACTGCAGTGATGTATTAAAGAAGTCTGATCTCAGCAGCGATAAACAACTGCAGTGATGTATTAAAGAAGTCTGATCTCAGCAGCGAAATAAACATAACTGCAGTGATGTATTAAAGAAGTCTGATCTCAGCAGCGATATAAACATAACTGCAGTGATGTATTAAAGAAGTCTGATCTCCGCAGCGATATAAACATAACTGCAGTGATGTATTAAAGAAGTCTGATCTCAGCAGCGATAAACAACTGCAGTGATGTATTAAAGAAGTCTGATCTCAGCAGCGATATAAACATAACTGCAGTGATGTATTAAAGAAGTCTGATCTCAGCAGCGAAATAAACATAACTGCAGTGATGTATTAAAGAAGTCTGATCTCAGCAGCGATATAAACATAACTGCAGTGATGTATTAAAGAAGTCTGATCTCAGCAGCGATATAAACATAACTGCAGTGATGTATTAATGAAGTCTGATCTCAGCACTGATATAAACATAACTGCAGTGATGTATTAATGAAGTCTGATCTCAGCAGTGATATTAATGCACTAATATTAATGCATGAATTGAGAAGCGGACACAGGCGCGTGCTGGTACCTGCGCGTGACGGGCTCTGCCATGGCAACCGGGACAGTATTTACCGCGCGCAGCCATTAAACCAGCAAACGGAACATGACCGTGATCAGCACACAAAATAAACACAATAATAAACACAGCCATGGGGACGAATGAGCTGTTACTTGCGTTTAAAGGGAATAAATGTACAAACACTGCCAGTACACAATCTACAATTCACAAATACAAGTGTGTGTGTGTGTGTGTGTGTGTGCGGTGTGTAACACACTCACCTGTTTCTGTGTTTCTCCTCGCTTTTACCGCATGACAGAAGCACAAACACACGCGGCTCGTCGGGTGACGGTGACTGTCAGTGAGTTTCTCGGTTTAATGACAAAATGAACAGCCGCTTGTGTGAGTTTGACTCGCGCTCCGCCTCACCGACACCCGCGCGCGACCCGCCAGCGCCTCCACGCGCGCACACGCGTCATCACACCTGAGCGCGCAGGTGAACGTGCCATTCAAATTAATAACAGCTCTATCTATCTATCTATCTATCTATCTGTCGATCTGTATGTCTGTCTATCTATCTATCTATCTATCTATCTATCTATCTGTATGTATGTCTATCTATCTATCTATCTGTATGTCTATCTGTCTGTATGTCTATCTATCTATCTATCTATCTATCTGTATGTCTATCTATCTATCTATCTGTATGTCTATCTATCTATCTATCTATCTGTATGTCTATCTGTCTGTATGTCTATCTATCTATCTATCTATCTGTATGTCTATCTATCTATCTGTATGTCTATCTATCTATCTATCTATCTATCTATCTATCTGTCGATCTGTATGTCTGTCTATCTATCTATCTGTATGTCTATCTATCTATCTATCTATCTGTCGATCTGTATGTCTGTCTATCTATCTATCTATCTATCTATCTATCTATCTATCTGTATGTCTATCTATCTATCTATCTATCTATCTATCTATCTATCTATCTATCTGTATGTCTATCTGTCTGTATGTCTATCTATCTATCTATCTATCTATCTATCTATCTGTATGTCTATCTATCTATCTATCTATCTATCTATCTGTATGTCTATCTATCTGTATGTCTATCTATCTATCTATCTATCTGTATGTCTATCTATCTATCTATCTATCTATCTATCAATCTATCTATCTATCTATCTATCTATCTATCTGTATGTCTATCTGTCTATCTATCTATCTATCTATCGATCTGTATGTCTATCTATCTATCTATCTGTCGATCTGTATGTCTATATATATTATAATAATAATAATGCAGTTTCAAATAAAGCAAAGGTCAAACACATATTCTCAGCATTCACAACACCAGCTGAAATATGAAACCATATTCATTTCAAACACTGAAGTCGTCTGATGGTGAAGTTGATTTATTATTTGGGTGTTTCAAACAGAGCAGAACAAAGGATCTGTTTAACTGTGGGTGTGACCTGTAGTCCTTTTATATATTTATATTTAATATTTTAAAAGCTGACAGGGAACATTCTCTTTAAGTTATGAACAAGCGTTCTTCCAGTAACGTTAATAGAACATTCATTTAAAATTACCTGGTCTTTAATAATGTTCTCAAAACGTTAGAACAAAAACAACAAAATGCAGTAAAATATGAACAATAAATAAACATAGTAATCATTGTTAAACAGTTAATGCTCAATAGTGTTACTTAATTGAAACCATTATTATGGTTGTAGTTCGAATTCATCAAATGTTTCTTTCATTAATATATGAAAATGAACATGTCTGTCATTTTCGTACATATATAAAAAAAAAATGTCTAGCAGAGGATGGTTTCGATCCATCGACCTCTGGGTTATGGGCCCAGCACGCTTCCGCTGCGCCACTCTGCTGCTGCCTCCACAGCTCGGATCGCACTTCGACATGGATATATCAGCACGCTTTATTACAGAGCCGCTAGTATATGATCATTTTCCACACAGTGATGACAATATTGATATTATAATGATCACCCACTTTATATATATATATGTTTATATTTTTATTTTTGTATTATATTTATATGTACACATCTTCAGATATTCAGAGTTCACTTCGCTTCTTCTATCTTATTCAATCCTCGTCTGTGCTGAGCAGCGCCCTCTACCAATACACCGCCACACTTGCACACGAAAAAAAAAAAATCCAAACCCACCACTGTGAAATTACATGTCTGTGAAAAAACATCGGGTGTTATAATTTTAAAACAAACAAACAAAAAACTATCCCCTATCCCCATCCATGCAGTTAGTGACGGGCGATTTCTGCTTCAGGAAGCTTTTACGAATCTTTTGTGTGGTTCGGAGCGTGAATCCATGTTCGTGTGTCGCCCTCTAGTGCTGCGCATGCGCTACAGCAGCATCAACAACCAACAACACAATGGAGCGACATTGAAACCGACTTTCATTCATTTTATAATAGAAATGGCTAGAGGGGATCCGTCTTATAGACCCAGCAGGAACTTTGAAGAATGGCATGCATATATATGCCCATATACACACACTACCGATCTAAAGTTTTAGATCGGTAAGATTTTTAAATGTTTTAAAAGGCTCTGTCTTCAACAATGTCATTTTATCTTTTTCTCTCCTTGCTTTTTCCATTGAATCACATCACAGGGCAATTTCAAATGAATGTGAAGATAATTTGCTGCTCAAAACCTTATTTATCTGAAGTTATGAATTTTTATAATTTATTTCTATACGTGTTGTCTCCTAACCTTATGCTTGCAGTTTAACACACAAATGTTTGTTTTATTATTCATAACACAACAATAAATGTCTTTATAGAAATGTTATACTATAGTAAAAAAGACAAAATTGTCTCTTTATTTTAAACGGGCAGCATTATATTTAACTGTGTCCGGCAACTTGAAAAAAATGTATTTTATTGAGGTCTAAAAAAAAAATTAAACATTTAATTTTCTTGGAGCATTTCACAGATTTACTGTCAGTACACCATACTAATGTACTAAATGGATTGAGCTTAAAAGATTCCTTATCCTGTGGCTCCCTCTGGTGGACAACATTAACAGCACAGCTTGTACTAATTATAAGACAATCCTTAATAGATCCAGTAAAATATTATAAATATATTATAAATATTATTATATAAATATAAGTTACAGAACATTTTTTTAGTACAATTACAGTACAATATAAATTGTATGAAATATAAGTGTAATATAAGGTCAGATGTAATAATTCAATACAGTATGTGGCAGTTTTATTCTATAGCATATTATTAATAGCCTAAAAATACAATTGAGTATGAGTATAATATAGTAGTAATAACTATGAATAGCAAATAGTATATCATAAATTGTAAAAATAATATAGTGAATAAAATTAAAATAGCAAATAAAATAATGAGTAGTGAATAGTACAATCATATAATAATATAAGTCGTATAATAATATTATATATAATAATAGGCAGACGACGTCTCTTGGAAATGCAGACAGGCTTTTTCCAGCCTTCCCTGAGGTTAGTGTTGTCCTGGTGCCACTGGCTAAACTGGGGTAAAAATATAAATGAGCCACGATTAGATGACAGGCAATCAAATCACTGGCTTCGTTGCACGGAAGACTCACTTACGATTTAGATTAGTTCATAATATAAACTATAATCTCAGACTTCACAAGAATCATGTAAACTTTATATTATTTCTTATAAAATCTCAGTTTTCATAGCTAACTAGCGTTGTCGCTAGCTTTTAATAGTCTGATTTTGGTGGCCAACTAGCTGTCAAAATAATGTTATAATGACCAGAAACAACTGTTCAGACTTACATGTGAAAAGTAATTCCCCGATATGTGGTTTGGATTGTGCGACGATTTGTAAAACCTCAAAATAGTCAGGCATCTTTTCTTCAGTCCACTTATGAGAGTTACAAGTTGCCCGGACCAATATGGCGGCGCCGTTGACGTGCGATCCAGCGGCTAATAGTGCGTCTATGTATTTTATATATCTATGGCAGCCGATGTCGAACACGCATACTTTGAGCGAATCACATGGTACATAAATATAGTTAAAAAAAAACATTTTAATTTTGATATTATGGCATGTTCTTCCTTTTATTCTTCACACAAAACGACTCAATCTCCAGCTCATAGGAATATGTATTCAAACGTTTATTTTTTTTCCAAACAAACACACATTAAAACTCTGTGATGGCGATTGTGAATTGCTCGGCTACTTGAAGTCACACAACACACAAGAATGGCACCAAAAGACAAACGAGTTTGACCTGGACACAAACTAAACAAAACTGACCAAGTGAAGTGGCTCGTCCGCTCCGAATCCCGAGTTTCGTTCTTATCATAATAAACCAGTTCATTTAACACAGTACAGCATTTCTTTTGTCCTTTCTTCTCGAAATAAACAGTATTTACAGCTCAGTGCCTAGTTGTTATTATAAAACTCATATCTCAGATGAGGGAAAGGCGTCTATGTTTGCCTGTAAACTCGAGACATTTGTAAACTCACTCGTGTGTTTGACAGAACAGGCAAATGTGAAAATAACGGCCCAGCTAACAAGAACAACGTTTTGCAGATGTTCCCACAATAGGTTCCCCTAAAAATATTTTAAATATTTAAAAATGTTCCAACGTTAAGGAAACTTTCCATTTTACCATTCTTCCGGAACGTTACTTTTGAATGTTCTCTGAACTTTCTGAAACAAGTAGTAACATTTAAAAGACGTTTTAGAATTAAACGCTCCTTGAACGATGTATAGATGTTAATGTTTTGAGAACATTATTAAAAAACAGATAAGTTTGAACTATTAATGTTAAGAACGTTTGTTCATAACGTTGAGAGAACCTTGCCCGAACGTTCTGAGAACATTATTAAAGCCCAATTAACTTTGAACGAATATTCTATTAACGTTTACTGGAAGAACGTTTATTCATAACGTTGAGAGAACCTTGCCAGAACGTTCTGAGAACATTATTAAAGATCAGGTAACTTGGAACGAACGTTCTATTAACGTTACTGGAAGAACGTTTGTTCATAACGTTGAGAGAACGTTCCCTGTTAGCTGGGACTCCAGATTGAAGCTCTGAGCTCGAGTCTAAACCTAAAGATGAGACTAATCTCACGTCTTTCATTTTGCAGCATGCAACGTTCACAGAACACGACATGTGGAATCAGTGTCAGATTCAGCAGTGATGATATACAAGCTGCTGGACGCTCACATTCAGTCCGACCGACCGCAGCGGCCTCACCGGAATTGTGCAAATGCCACTGGAATGAGTCGACAACACGTACACGAGCTCAACGCCAGTGACAACCCAGTGTTTGCAGGTAAAGTCGCCGGAGCTCAGCGGTTCCAGCTGATGAAACTTTTGCAGAAATCACAGGCTAAAACACACAATCCACAGTCACAGAAGCGCAGCTACCGTCGGCCTCTCTACAGCGGGACAGATATGATCACTGCAAAACCCACGGACGCGTGTGTCCGTACAGCTGAGGTCTGTTCGGAAAATCCCTCTTTCAATCCTTTATGACGGAAGCAGATCGAGCGTGGCGGCGTCTGTGTGTGGCAGTGATAGGAGATTAAAGGTCCATTAGCATGCCGACAGGAGGATTTTGCTTCCGAAAATGATGTTTTTGGACCGCTTGGCTTCCTCTGAAGACGTGAAAACTAACTCTATTACAGACAGAGTGCGATATAAACTCACAAAACACACTTTACACCGGCCTAAAACAAGCGCAGACGCGTCCAGCAGATGATCCTGAGATTCACACACAAGCTAAAGACTAGATGCTGATGGAACCGCGAGCGCCGGAGCTTCAGCGTCAGTCCTGCGCTGCCGCGCTCTCCGTCGGTCCGGGAGAACGAGGCAGCTCGTTTAAGGCATTTGATTTGTTCCGTCGTTAAATACGAGCTTGTATGGGGAGTAAATGAGTGAAGGATTCTCCTCTGCAGGCCGCCGGTTGGTTGGTTGGTTTCTGGTGTGGATGTCGCACGTCTGTCAACACTGATGTGAAGAGAATCAGACCTGGAGGAGAGCAGAGAGAGACACACGTCAGCATCGCGCGAAACTGGATTTTCGTTCCGCGAGAAACTGAACCTGAGCTCTTACTTCATTAGGACTTGCTGACGTTCTCGTAGATGACGTCGCTCGTGTGCGACTGCTGCTTCTTCTTCTTCCACATGAGCATGACACACTGATGGATGAACACGTACTGCTCCTGCACACACACACACACACACACACACACGTGTCATTTTACAGATCTGGGGCTGGTGTCATGAGAAATCAAGTCCCCCCCCAGGAATCGGGTCTCCTTTAGGATGATCAAAAGTTGTTATCGCGATGTCTTGACTAATTACAACATATTTGACTATGGTATGATGTGCACAAACAACAGGAGACACAATTCCTGAGGGGACTCGATTCCTCACCACACTGGATTCACAAAAAATTCTGATGTACAGGTTCTGTACCTCTGTTTGGACCATGGACAGCCGGTGCGAACGCATGTCCGACACCATGCCCAGGATGTCCACGTACTCGTGTTCCTGAATGTGCTGCATCAGACGGTCCAGAGCGATGAACGTGCCGGTCCGACCCACTCCAGCACTGAGAGAAACCACACACACGAGCATCAGTGTCTGTTACATATTTGTGAAGAGCTGTTGTATCATCTCAGCAAAGCCACAAACAGGGAATCAATAGCTGGCAGTGAGCCGCGGTGATTCCGGTCACTGTAACCGGACTCCAGTGAACATGCTTCTGATCCATCCGCTTCAAACTCCAGCTCTTGCATTAATGTTTCCAGCTCTGAATCACGAGGAGTAAACGTGATACGACAGCAGCAGTCTCACCTGCAGTGGACGACGATCGGTCCTTTGGTCCTGTTGACCTGCTGCCGTACGATCTGTACGAACTGTAAGATGCTCTCGATGGCGTTGACCGTGGGAACACCGTGATCAGGCCACGACGTGTAGTTAAAGTGCAAAACGTCTTGAGTTTCGTCAGCCTGCAGGAGGAGCCAGAGACACACAGAACCGTGAGACGCATCACGTAATACTCTATCTATAGGGTTTTAAACGATCTGCAAGTTATTCAGGACTCAGGAAACTTGGCAATCCTTGTTCTTTTAGATCTGAGTGCTGCTTCTGACACCGTTGATCATGAGATTCTACTCGACCATCTTCAGACTGGTTCAGATCCTACTTAAGCAGCAGGGAATACTGTGTACACTGGGCACCTACAGCTCCAGGCGTTACGCCATCACTTGTGGTGTTCCTCAAGGCTCAATATTGGGTCCTCTATTATTTAACCTATACATGCTTCCTTTAGCTGGTGTAATTAACCAGTACGCAGATGACACGCAACTTAATCTTTCTCTTGCACCAGATGCCCAAAATTCAATTTCCCCACTACATAGAGAGCTTCAGATTGTGGATGACCCACAACTTTCTACAGCTAAACAAAGATAAGACAGAGGTGTCGGTAATGAACATCTATTGCTCCACATCTTGACTCTCTATCAATAAAAGCCAGTAATCAGGCCAAGAACTTAGGAATCATGTTTGACAGTGACCTCAGTATTAAAAAACATATAGCATTGTTCCTGAAACAGCATATTATCACTTCAGAAACATCTCCAAAGTACGTGATATTCTCTCCCCTTCTGACAATGAGAAGCTTGTTCATGCGTGTCTATTCTTTAGTTTATCTGATGTGTTGTGTATTCTCACATATCCCAGTCTGAAGTTTCTGATGGTCCACTCCGGTGAGTCCGTCTCGGACAGCATCTCGACCGTGATCTCGCCGTACGCCACGGGCTCCTCAGTGAACGGCCAGTAGTGGTCACACTTCACCTGGACAGGAAGCATATTTACCCGTTAACATCCGTTAGTGATGTCATTCATCACAGCGCTCTGGTAACCATAACAGGCAGCCGGAGGCGGTTGCCATGGAAACTGACCCTCCTGCGCTCGTTACACTGGGTCAGCATGACGATGATGTGAGACTTCTGCTGCAGAACCATCTTCCAGAAATCGTTCCTGGTCTCGGGGAGCGGCCCCTGTGTGGCGATGAACTCGTGCGGAGAGTTGTAACCCTGAAAACATGACGCGAATCACACACCTGAAAACCTGTTTCTTTAACAGCTGATACTGATGAGTGAACTGATGATATACTCACAGGAATATAGTTTGCATTGATGTAATCGGAGCCTTCGTCGTTGTGCAGAGAGATCAGCTTCACTCGACTGAAATCATCTGCGACCAGACAAACATTCAGAGCAACAGTTCATGCTTCCGTGAATAATAATACATTCAATCTCCATAGACGATTTGATCTTTAGCAATAACGTACATAAACCTTTCTAGACAGATCTGAGGTTGTTCAGTGATGACATCTGCTTCGGTAAAAGACACAACAAGTGATTTCAACTTCATACATGTTTTAAAATCTTAGTTTAATTGCCAAATTTACACTGAAGAACTAAACTACTCAAAATACTGAAGAGATACGGAATAAAAACCAGTAAAAAGAGCTCAGTACTAAATAACATAATCAGGATTTCTTACACACTCATGTATTTGGAATAAATACATGCAAATATTAGTGCTGTCAAATCGATTAATCACAATTAATCGCATCCAACATAAAAGTTTGTACATATATGTGTGTGTGTGTATATGTGTGTATATATATACAAACACACATATTTACAAACTTTTATGTTAGATGCGATTAATCGCGAATAATCAATTTGATTAATCGCATCTAACATAAAAGTTTGTATGTGTGTTTGTGTGTATATATGTGTATATATATATATACAAACACATATTTACAAACTTATGTTAGATGCGATTAATCGTGATTAATCGATTTGACAGCACTAGTAAATATGATATTTTGTACTTACAATAAAGAAATAATAATTTTTAAAATGCAACACTGAATTCGGCTCAACAATATCATTAAAAATGATTTATAGGACGATTAGATTATTCCCTTAAAGGTTATTCTTTTTACAAATCAAAGTTTCTAATGTTTTTCATCTGGTTGGTTTGATTATCCAACTCAAAAGTGTGAGGTCACAGAGGCTGTAGCCAATGAGAGCAGAGTTGGGCGGGGCTTTCAGGCCGGCCACTCACAGGGCAGTATGTTGGTGTAGCGGTTCTTGGGTCTGTTGACGGGCAGATCAGCGGCTTCATGAGACAGATCGAGACCGACGCTCTTCAGCTCCTGACAGATCGACAAATAAAACACGGCAGTCACACACACACAGTCCTGACACAGAAACACGCGTGTCGCTCATGTGTTCTGCGGTCATGTTACCTCAAACTGCAGCGAGAACTTGTACGCTGAATCTTTGCTCATGTCTTTGATGTAGGCGTTAAAATCACTGAGCTGAACTGGACTGAAGACACAAACATCATCATGTCAGAATCAGGCTCTTCAATAGGAATCAAACACCAGGACGAGTTTACAACACTCATGAAGCAGGGAACGTTCTGAGGGAACGTTAATAGAACGTTTGTTCAAAGTTATGTGGTCTTTAATAAATGTCAGCAGCACAAAAATCTTATTTAATACATCGATCATGGAGTGTTTTTTTTGTTTGTTTCTACTTGTTTCAGAACGTTCAGAGAACATTCAAAAGTAACGTTCCCATAATGTTTGAAGAATGAAAATCACACTAACAGGATGTTTTTACCTGGTCAGTTTTCTCTTCTTCAGTGCAGTTTTGCTCCTGCGGGTAAAACACAGGCGTCAGTGAACTGAGATCTCAACACAGAACAGATCAAACTCATTCTGGAGAAACTCCTGAATCCTACAAACTAAACATGCATTTCCAGGTTCACGGAGCTTCAGCGCTGGCGTCTCGTCCTGAACCACAGACAATAATTCAGATTCAGGCATTCTGGACGGTTTAAAGCACACATGTGCAGCTCATATTTTTGTTGAAGTGCTTATATTAGTGAGGCTTCTTTGGGTTTATGCATTACCAAATGTAACATAAATGTAAGTGGATTTTATGACAGCGTTTCTCAGATATTAACATCACACAAGTATCCTTCATGTGAAAGATATCGGGTTTATCGTCCAGACAGAAAATTCTGATATAACTTTAAATAGACATGGTTAGTGAGTGATTTTATCACACCAATGTTATAATGTTTAATGACTGTGGTTATTTTTTTAAAACACTGTATTAAGTTTTATGATTTTATAATTTATATAAATATTTATTTTAGAAAATTTATATATTTATATTATTTAGTTTACAGAGTGTATTTGTTTTAAAATTTATATTTTTTATATATATATAAATATAATTACAATTTAATTATATTATTAAATTATATTTTTTATATATAATTATTTAATTTGTTTAGTGCGTATTTGTTTTAGAATTTATATTTTTTATAATTTTCTATATATATATATTTACTTATGAATATATATATATATAATTTTTTTCAAAACTATTTGTTTTAAAATTTATATAAATATTTGTATTGTATGTATACATATAAATATATATATTTAAAATTGAATTATATTATTAAATTATATATATTTATTTATATCTTTTTCATAACTGTGGATTTGTTTTAGAATCTATATAAATACTTATTATTTATTTATGTATTGTTTCAAAACAGTGTATTTTTAATTTATATACATATTTATTTACTCCTGTAAGTGGATTTTATGACAGCGCCTCACAGATACTTACATCACACAAGTATCCTTTCATATGAAAGATATCGGGTTTATATACATATTTATTCGATAAAATATATCATAATTATATATAGAATATGTCTTTTTCCATAGCCTTCCATATCATGATTTTATCACATTAATGTCATGTTATAATGTTCAATTATTGTGGTTATACAGTGTTTTGAACAATTTATATACATTTAATCATATTAATTTTTTTTTTACATTTTTAAATAATTTTATTAATAATTATATAATTAATAATTATATAATATATATATTTATATATATAATATGTAACATTTATAATTTTATGAATAATAGTATTTCTCCACTGTATCTTTAAATCTTTCTCCATAGACTTCCATTACTGTTCAGAAGATATTTCAGTATGTGACTGACAGCACGTCACCAGAGCTCAGCTCGTATTAAACCTGGAACATTCCTCTAGGAAACAGAAAAAGGAGAAAACGAGTTTCTCGTTGGAAAATCTGCATTCAGTCCAACACAGAACAGAGGAAGTAGAACATGCAGGAGGTGAAACTGACGGACTGAGCGAGCGCCGTCATGCAGAAAGCTGCGAGCGTTAGTGTCATGCTGCAGTCTGACATATAGATGGAGCACTTCTGATCGGTTACCCAGAATGCACGTGAGCGTCTACATCTACAGTCAGTCTAAAGGTGCCGTGTGTGTGTTTGGGTCTCCGGAGCTCGGCGCCGGCCGTCGCCGCTACTTACCACGGATTAATATAAAAGGCCAAAAGATAGTCAGTCCAAAGGCAGGATGGCAGAAGCGTGAGGAACGCAAAGAGACTCCTGCGCCTGAAGCCGTTTGAACAAAACAGAAAAGCAAAAGACATAAAAAAAGACCAAGGGCAAAAAGTTGGGGACAAAACATGGTGCTCCATTAGTAATAGTGACACACACAGATGATTGAGCATATTTCATTAGTGTTTGACAGGTTAATGAACGCTTCATGCAGTCAGTGTCACTGGCGTTTGACCCACGGCACACAGACGTTCATGTTTATCCTACATTTTTATACACTGCAAAAAGTGATGTTCCTCCTCAGTATTTTTGTCTCGTTTTCCAGCACAAATATCTAAACATTCTTAAATAAAGCAAAATGACTTCAGATATTTTATCTCAAAACATCCTACAAGTTTCAGAGCTCAAAATATCCTCATTATAAATAAAGCATTTATTTAATGAAGCGCCAAAAACAGCTCGTTCTGATGTTGTGGGATCTGTGACATCATACATTTGCATATTCCTGCCTCCAGAGCAACGGCGAATAGTTTCACATTATCGCACTATAGGCCCCGCCCACTGTATGACGTTAACCAATCATAACAGTGGGCGTTTACTGATGCGCCTTAAAAACTAATCATTTCAGACAGAGGCTCGGAATGAGGGTTGAAAATAATCATGTTTGTTTTTTGTGCAAAAAACTTTATTGACATTATAAATAGTTTTAAAAATTAATTTAAGTCTTGTTTTTGAACAATATATCAGAGTTTATGCTAATGGGGTCAGAAAAATCATCTTAATTCAAAGGGGAAACATTATTTTTCAGACCCCATTGGCAGATATTTGTTCATATTATAAACAAAAAACTTGACATTTGACTTGACATTTGATATTCAACAGTGCTTTGATCTGCCTGCATTGACAGATGCAGCCAAATAATATACCAGTTATCAATGTAAAGCTGCTTTGACACAATCTACATTGTAAAAAGCGCTATATAAATAAAGGGGAGTTGACTTGACTTGACAAAAACTCACTTAATTTCGATAAATTAAGACGTAATATCTTGGCCTAGTGTTCTAAATGCAGTTTTGTGTAAAATAATTGCGCAGCTCATGCAAGGTCAGTTTTTATTCTACTGAACTGAACTTAAAACCGGAAACAAAGTCGTGATGCCGTTACATCTCAGCAGAAAAAAAAACCATTTGATTTTATTAACAGCCCAAAATCTGCCTTTACTGACCCTCTTTAAGCTCTTATATTAATCATGTGTGTGTGAGTTTCACCGTCAGACCAGAAACATCAGAGCGATGCAGATGCTTCTGGAACAAACGCTTCCTCTGAAGCTCAGTTACACGCGCCGGACGGCAGAGGTCACTTCCTGTCTGTCTGTGTGCGAGTGCCACTGATAAACCTGCTTGTGCTCGACTGTGTGACATTGTGTGATTGACAGCAAGAAACGCAGGAGATCCTACCAGTTATACGGCAGCTTCCCGTCCCGCTCGAAAGAGGCGAAGTTGACGAAGGTTTCAGCGCCGCACTCCCTGAAATCAAACATGAGGACATGATCTTCAACACAGAGCATCTACATGCACTCTTTTCTGCAAATTCAAATCTGATTTTTTAGGAAATATTTAGTAAATATTCTCCTGCTGATTGAGAAAATAGTCAAGCTTTTACATGCTTAATTTTTTCCTATTTTTTTCATCTGTTTAACCGCAGACGACAGATATAAATTATGAAGAAGCGAACATGCTGACGCGAGTCTGTCGGTGGTTTAGCTTGTTTCGGTTTCTCACCGGCTCAGCTCCATGTGTTTCTTGCGTAACACCAGCAGGAAAAGCACCAGCAGACTGATGAGAAGAACGCTGAGAACTGCCAGCGCAGAGATGGCCGCCACACTCGGGTTCATCTCGCGGACTGCAAACACACACACACACACACGCTCAAACTGACCTGTGCCTGAAAACACCTGAAGATAGTTAAACACGATTATAACGGCGTGTTCACCTGAAGTGCTGACGGTGATGAAGGCGGGGTCACTGGCGCTGCTGTAGCTGCTGCTGGTCACGGTGCAGTTGTACGAGGTGGACGGCTGCAGACCCGAGACGGTCACAACATGAGCGGCGGTGACCAGTGGCTCGCGGACCTTCTGGATCACACACAAACACACATTCATGGAAATCAAACGACTGCCAGCATTCAAATCTGCTGTTTATATTCATGAATAATCCCAGAGTGCATCACTGATGAAGGTCGATTCTTTCATAAACAAGCCGCCGCGTCTGAGAATACTCCATTAGTTAACTACATTAGTTATATAAAATAACTCTAAAGCATTTATTAATCTTTGTTAATGTTCATTTCAACATTTACTAATACATTATTAAATCAAAAGTTGCATCTGTTAATATTATTTACTGTACCTGAGCTGAACTAACAATGAACAGTTGTGTTTTTATTAAATAACACTAACAAAGATGAATAAATACTGTAAAAAATGTTTTGTTAATGCATTAACTAATGTTAACTTTAGTATAAAGTTTTACAGAATACATGAATTTACAATGAGGTCTCATTTGTGAACATTTTTACAACATTTATTAATCTTTGATAAAAATTGCATATTAACAGATCTATAAAAATGCTAAGATTAACATTAAACTAAGATTAATAAATGTTGCAGAAGTATTTAACTAATGTCAACAACTGAAACCTAATGCTAAAGTGTTCCCGAATAAACAAAGTGTTCATGCGTGGACGAGATCTGAACGAACCCACATCACACACTAAACCACTGCTGCAATCTGCACGTTCGCAGTTGTTCACTGTTGCGGTTAGATCAGGTGATCGTTCAGAGTCTTACCGTGCGATCTCTGCTGGTTCCCAGCGGTCTGCAGGCGACCTGGTAGAAGTCCACGACGCCCTCCTCTGTCCAGAGCAGCGTGACGGCCGTGTCGCTGGCGTTGACCGCATACAGAGACTTCGGAGCAGCTGGTTCTGTTCGTAAAAGAGCCCAGTGTCTAACTTACAAGTTCCTCTAAGAAAACAGCTTAAAATGAGTAAAAAAGGAAGATGAAACAAACAGCCACATCAATTCTGGCCTGTTTGCACAGGAAGTCACAGTCAGAAGTCGAGCTATTATTAGAATCAGAAAACACGCTCTCAGCACTGCAAACAAATGATGATTTAACTCAGTATGTTTAGTCAAATATCTAAACCAAAACGACTGAAGACATCAAGAAAAATGCATCAAACTTTGTGCTTAAATCAAGAACAAATATCTGCCAATGAAGTCTTAAAGTGCCCATATTCCCTTTCATGCAGTGTGTAAGAGCTGTGTGTGAAAGTTTTATAGATTAAAGCGCAGATAAAGTTTTTGTCAGTAATTCAGTCTCACTTCCTGTTGAACCTATATTGGTTTGTAACTAATTTGCATAATGCCAGCCCTCATTGGCTGATCAGCGTCTCTTTGCCCCGCCCTCAATCACTGTAGTTGTATCTGAGACTGGAAGAGTTTGGTTCATATTGTTCATGTCGAGAAGACGCTATTTTCTGCTGCCAAAGCAAATCCACTTTGATGAGATTGATACGGTAAAACCGACGCCATCGTTACTGTTCGTATCACTGTGTGTCAAGTGCTGAGATTCAGATATGATAATGAGCGTTTGGATTCTGACCAATCACAACAGATCATCTGACCAATCAGAGCAGAGCAGCTCTCAGAAAGGCGGGGTTTACAGAGAACGAATCTTCGAAGGAACCGTTTCAGACACTGAGAGAAATTAGATGATTTGTTTCTCCAGTAAATGTATCTTGATTTAAGAATGTTTAAATGTTTGTGCTGGAAAACAAGACAGAAACACTGAGGAAGAACATCATTTGTTTGCAGTCCTGATTTGAATGACACTGACCGAGCTTCATGATGTGCGGCGCAGACGTGTTGCGGCTTCTCTCCGTACAGGCGGTGACCGTCAGATTATAGATGTCGCCGGGAGGAAGAGCCAGAGACGCCTTCATCATGCTGCGAGTCACCTGAAACATTGATGATTCACACAAATGAAGTGTCAGTCAGTCAAAGAGATTCAAAGGAACGATTCATCGTTCATTGGTTCGTTTGAAGCGCTCATCTGACTGATTCAACCTCTTTAAACTTTAAGCAGATGAGGAAGAAAACCTCAAATGAAAACCTAAAATATAATAAAACAGAATTCAATAGAAAAAAGCTTGTGTAAATGAACACAAATGAATCTCTCTCTCTGTGTGTGTGTGTTTAGTGCCGCCGGTGGGCGTCTGAAGATCTCAGTGTGGAAACATTTAGCCATCTCTAATTAAACGTTGGCTGTGCGTTAGATAAATATGTGCGCTGGGTAATTGGATTCATTGCAGGCTAATGGCACAGTGACGTCGCTCGAGGGCGAATCTCATGAGCCAGAGCAGATAAAATACCCAGAAGAAGTGTTTTACCCTCATGTGACCGCGGTAAACGACTACAGTACATCATCATGAGCGTCATGCAGCATTTAATTAGCAGAAACAGTGTCCTAAACTCAAATCTGCACAGAAAACAGCAGAGAACAGGTACTTTAAGTAAGTTATTCTGCAGAGAACTGTAATATTATTAGTATTAAATAAAATAATAGTAATAATAAATAATATGGGCATCATTTTTTATATAATATAAATGAGATAAAAACACATCTGATTGTGAGTATTCTACAACTAGAATTACATGTTCTGTCTGTTTGGGCTTTTATGTTGTAGTGCTAGTTTCCTGTTTCCTGTTTATTGTAGTCAGTTTGTAGTTTTCTCCTAGAAGACATGACTTTAGGGGCTCATTTAGCCCAAAACTAAAAGAAAAACTTCTGTTTTGAATATTTAATTCGATAGAATTTTTGTCAGAAAATCAGAAGCGATTGGTGAGCGTCAGCGACTCACGTCGATGGAGTAGCGTCTCCTGGAGCCCTTCTTGCCCTCCGCCGTCACCTGCCAGTGCAGCATGCGAGAGTGCGACAGGTCGGTGAACAGATCGCCGTAGTTCCAGCGCACGTACAGCGTCCCGTGAGAATAATCCACCGAGGAGATGTGAGGAGCTTCAGGAGCTGACGGACAGACACAGAGGTTACTTCATATCGACACAAGCTTTCCCACAAGAACCATTTGTGCTTCCCAAAAGAACCTTCCAGTGAACAGTTCTTAAAGAGGAACTATTCTGCTCTTTCTCAAAGTCTTGATGTTGTTTTTGGGATCTACTAGAAGAGGTTTTCCTGTCTGTGATCTGATGCAGCGCACCTGTGACGAAGCTCACGGTGGAGCCGTCGCAGCAGCTCAGAGGCGGATCGCCCCACGTCACCATCGTAACACGGAAGTTGTAGTACCAGGCCGGCAGCAGATCCGTCACTCTCTGTGGGATACGAGAGAATTGATTCATGAAAGGAGGAAATGATGACACAATCATGCCACAACACACGATAAAGGGGAGTGATGACGTCCAGCTCCTCCTCTCTGGACCTAATGGCTCCACCCACTACATCCAGAGGGGGGATGTCAAGCTCCACCCACTATTTCCAGAGAAGGGGGCTGGACGTCAAGCTCCACCCACTAGATGCAGAGATGGGGGGCTGAACAACAAGCTCCACCCACTATGTTCAGAGAGGAGGGGCTGGGCATCAAGCTCCACCCACTATTCACTAATAACTGACAAAAAACACAACAAAATGATTAAAACTTTAACTTAAATGAAAAACAAAAGATATAAATATATAAACTAATTAAAATAAAAAAAAAACATAAAATAGTATATCAATGATACTAAAAAAACAGTTTCAGACGCTCACTATGTATTTTTAATAATGTTAAAATTGTGTAATATTTATGAATTTGAATTATTTGGTTGAGAGTGCAGTGAGCTTGCAGAGAGACTCCGCCCACACGCTGTTCTGATTGGCTGTGCTTTTTGATTGATTTGGTTGTGTCTGGTGTGAGTCTGTCGCTCCACCGGATCGTCAGAGACCCATTAGTCTGATATCCCTGCGTCTGACCTTTGCAGGATCTCACGCTGATTTAATTAGAGACTCTGACCTCGTTGGAAGCGTGTTTTCATCCTCAGTCTCGCTATGAACGCGAGACTCTGTGGCGTGTCATTAAATATGATTATAATAATTACGCAGAGCACTGCATCTCTATTTCTCACATCTCAGCCGTGACTCACTGTGCATCATAATTACCCATCTCTACTGGTTAATTGACTGATTACAGGAACGAGACTTCTGTCATTATTGACTCAAAACCTAAATAAAGGCAGAATGATCATGTCTGCAGGGTTTTTAAAATTAAATTTAAAGACCTTTTTTAAGACTTGCACAAATAAAACTAATACTGTACACGTACATGCAGAACAAACCCATGAATCTCGAAATAAATCATGTATCTCAGACTATTTTACTTAAAAAAAGTGAGGCACACGTTCAACTGCAAAACAGCCTGTTTAATTAAGTGTATATATGAAAGTCGTCTCTTTAGTCAGCAGATGTTGAGTTCAGAGACAGTTAGTGTTGTTTCTCTTTTTTACCACAGAGGCGATGACGGACGCGGTGGCGGCGATCTCGTAGTAGGTCGTCCACTGAGACGTCTGAGTGGCCGAGTTGAAGAAGAAGGTCTGCAGGACGTACTTCCGGAAGGCCACGTTATACGGACGCTGCCAGCTGAGGATGACGGCGGTGGGACTGAGAGGATAAACCACCAGATCACGAACCCCCGTCGGCTCTGACAGAGGATCAACCAATCACAGAGCACAAATGAGTCACAGGAGGCGGAGCTTCCTTATCTTACACGAGTGTGAAACTGAACCTGATGGGCGAGTCTGTATGTTAAACTATTAATCCAATGTTCTTCTGAACAACGAGCACAGCGTGAGCACACTATATACTGCAAAAAATGAGCACACTATGTAAAGCATGTACACTATATACTGCACAAATGAGCACACTATGTACAGTATTGCACACTATATACTGTGAAAAAATTAGCACACTATGTAAAGCATGTACACTATAAACTGCAAAAAATGAGCACACTATGAAAAAATGAGCACACTATGTACATGTACACTATATACTGCAAAAATGAGCACACTATGTAAAGCATGCACACTATATACTGTGAAAAAATTAACACACTATGTAAAGCATGTACACTATAAACTGCAAAAATGAGCACACTATGTAAAGCATGCACACTATATACTGTGAAAAAATTAACACACTATGTAAAGCATGTACACTATAAACTGCAAAAAATGAGCACACTATGAAAAAATGAGCACACTATGTAAAGCATGTACACTATATACTGCAAAAATGAGCACACTATGTACAGTATGCACACTATACTGTGAAAAAATTAGCACACTATGTAAAGCATGTACACTATAAACTGCAAAAAATGAGCACACTATGAAAAAATGAGCACACTATGAAAAAATGAGCACACTGAAAAAATGAGCACACTATGTAAAGCATGTACACTATATACTGCAAAAATGAGCACACTATGTACAGTATGCACACTATACTGTGAAAAAATTAGCACACTATGTAAAGCATGTACACTATAAACTGCAAAAAATGAGCACACTATGAAAAAATGAGCACACTATGTACATGTACACTATATACTGCAAAAAATGAGCACACTATGTAAAGCATGCACACTATATAGTGCAGAAACAGTAGTAGTATGCTTCTACAAACAGAGCAGAACAGTTGCTAACCTATATCAATGATGACGGGTTCGGAGGCGGGACTAACGAGCGGCCCGTTAGTGTGATAAACCACCACTCTGTACTGAGCGCCTGGAGTCAGGCTGGTGATGATGTCACTGGTGATATTCTCCTATGAGAGAGAGCAAAGCAGGTCACATGTTTACTGCTGTTCTGGCAATAGACCCTTTTCACATTTCCGGGTTTCTCAGAAGCGGAAGTCGTCATAGTTGGGTAAAATTCTATAGCGGTGAATGAGAGAATACATTAAATATATTTTTTGTGTTTCCATTTGCTCAAATAGTTAAAGAAAAACTCCACAATAGTGTTTTCACAACTTTCGAAGGAGGAAAAAAAAAAAAATTGATAATTGCGCGATTGATAGAGAGAGAAAGATGTCATTTTTACCATCACTTCCACAGCCGCTGTATTAGAAACACCATCACAGCAGCGTTAACTAGTTTTTGTAATTTAATGCAATGGTAATATAATACTAAGTATAATGTTATAAATGTACATATGTTTTTTTAAAAATGAAAATATAAAAAACTTGGCAGGATTTAGATTATTGATGACCGTTAAAACGCGTCTGTGAAAAGGGTCTATTAGATTTTTACCCTCAAATCATGCAGTCCTAACTTACATGATGTAACATTACACATTTGTCGTATAAATACATGTATGCCACCTCTGAGCAGCATTAAACAGTCTGAGTAAATAAACATTAAGCATTTGACATAAAAGACAACACAGACACATTTAAAAAGGTCATTCTAAAAATCAGGGTGAATATCCAACAATATCCAATATTTTGGGCACCTCGGAGCAGTAGGTGTTCTCCATGCGCTGGCTGATACTGGGCCGCAGGCAGGTGAGCGACAGCACCGAGATCAGACTGCCGTTATATCTGTGAGCCGACGGAGCCCAGGACACGGCGGCCGTGCTGGAGTCCAGCATCTTCACACTGACCGCCTGCGGACGCTCCTGCGGCTGCTCCATCCACTCGCCCGACGGACCTACAACACACACACACGTGACCTCTGCACCCTCTGTAAGCTATACGACATATATATGAGGTCAATAAGGGTCATACTGAGGTAGAAGGTGAATCCGGTGTCGGCCGAACTCTCTCGGGCCTCGCAGTCTCCAGACGAGCTGAGCGTTGTGACGTGAACCCGATACGTTCCTGCTTCCGACAGTTCGGTGAAGAACTCATGAGTGTTTTCATCAACCGTGGCTGTTTCGGTGGAGTTTCCTGCTCAAACCATTAGGAGAAGAACAGAGATGTGTTTCTATAAATGTTTGAGGTAAAAATAAAAAATCTGTCACTAGCAAAGCCTAAAAACTAGCCAAGGACATGTTAGCAATATGCTAGAAGATGCTAACAACACGCTAAGAATGTGCTAAATCATGCTAGCAACAGGCTAAAATGTGCTAGGATCAAGTTAGCAATGTGTTGAAAGCAATATGCTAATACATGCTAGCAACATGCTAACAATGTGTTAAAACATGCTAAGATCATGCTAACAATGTGCTAAAACACATTGGAAATATGCAAGCAGAGTGTTAAAACATGCTAGCAATGTGCTAATCCATGTTAGCAATGTGCTAATACATGCTAAAACATTCTAATTCATGCTAGCAACATGTTAAAATGTGCTAGGATCATGCTAGCAATGTGTTAAAACATGCTAAGTTCATGCTAGCAAAATGCTAAAACACATTGGAAATATGCAAGTAGCGTGCTACAACATGCTAGCAATGTCATAATTCATGCTAGAAACATGCTAACAATGTGCTAAATCATGTTAGCAACATGTTAAAACATGTTAGGATCATGCTAGCAATTTGTTGCAAAACATGTTAACAATGTAGTAAAACATGCTAGAAATTATCCTTCAGAAATCATTCTAATATGCTGATTTGCTGCTCAGGAAACATTTATGATCATTATCAATGTTGACTTCTTTCAAAAACATTCCAAACTTTTGACCGATAACAGTGTAAAAGTGAAGCTGTTTAATTGTTAATTCACAAAAGCGCAAGATTATTCGCACCGTCGCGGTAGATGTAGATGTTAAACCCGTCGAATGAGGTGGGCGGCCGTGGCGGAGACCAGCGCAGCTCCAGCAGAATGGGCGACAGCGGCGTGGGCGTCACCCTGGGTTCAAAGTTCACATCCATGGCTGAACCCGGTTCATTAGAGTCCTCATATTCTGGAACCACTGCGTTGACAAACTCCTCCTCCTCTGCAGTGGGGGCGGGACTTCCCGTTGGCTCCGCCCACAGTGGCTCAGTGCTGTTCTCACGCGCGGGTTCAGCTGTGCTGCTGTCGGCGGCGGTGACGGACTCGTTCAGAGGCGTTTGGGTAACGTCGATCTCCTCAGGATCCGCCTCTTCCTGTTCTTCAGTTGAAGGGACGTCACGCGCCCTGCGGAGGAATGATGCATTCTGGGATGCCTTCAGAACGGCCCCGTGCAGGTCAGTTCCAGGCGTTCCTCGGCCGCTGAGGGGGATGATTTTGAGTGACACGTTGAGAGGAGGGTTTGGGACTGCAGACGGAACATAATGTTACACGTGAAAGTTAACAAACATCATTTATCATATTTTAATCATGAAATTAAATTGATTAGACAAATAAAGAAAAAATTATTAAATCCAATTGTTTAATTATTGAAGAAAAACTATTAAATTATACTTCAAATACATATTTTCAATATATTATTCTTGAGCACATTTTATTAATGAGTTTTTTTAGATTAAATAAAAATTATAAATTCTAAAAATTATATAATTATATACATTATAAAAAAAGAATAAATTAAAGGTAGTATATAGATTATAAAATTAATTTAAATAAATAAAAATAATAAAATTAAATTATTTTTAATTATTGAAAAAAAAAATTATATTTCAAATACATATTTTGAATATGACAATATTTTAATGTTTCAATGGTTTTTTTGTGATTGTCATTTTTTATTTGGAAAAATAAAATGAGAAAAATAAAAAATATATTTAAAACATTAATTTAAATAAATAAAATTATTTTTAAGAAAACAACTTGAGAAGAAATTTTATTTCATATTAATTTTTTTTGTAATTGCTATTATTTTCAAAAGTCACTGTAGTACAGTCATTTATTTAAATTATTTATTTTTATTTATTTATTTACATCAGCTTAAATCAAATGTACAAGAAATGTTACCATGATATAAAATGTTATTCTTAATAAAATCACCAAAGTACTGAGACTAGTTTTTTCTTTCACATTACAGTAATGAGAGTTTGTGGGTAATATTGTCATTAAAATAACTGGTAAAATTTTTCCTCACTCATTAGTCTGGATGGGTTTGGTTAATTAGCGTCTTGCTGTGAATCCGGAGAGTTTTCGTCAATAATTAACGGCACAGACGAGGTTCACCACAGCTCATGACCTCATCCAGTCGTTCCAGTGCTAATTAAAGGTCATGTGACAGCGGGTCGTACCGGTGCGGTGCTGACGGGGCTCGTGGAGGATCTGGCTGCGGCTGACCAGCGAAGTCCTGTTGACCGTGGCCTCTGAGATCAGCTGGAAGGTGATGTTGGTGTAACACGTGCCCGACAGCCAGTGCTTGAAGACCGTTTTCCCTTTGTGGAAATCTGCAGGGACAGAGAGCGTGATGATGATGATGGTGATGATGATGATGATGATGTGTCAGTATGAAGACACACAGAGCCGCACCTTTATACAGCATGGAGCGCTGCTGACGGCCCTCCGTGAAGCTGATGTTCACTCTGGTGTAGATGTTCCTGTCCGGAGAACGGATCTGAAACACCACGCCGGTCTCCGGAGACGGACCGTAATCAGACATCTCAACGCTGTCTAGAGGAAGAGGCCCTGAACACACACACACACACACACACACACACACACACACACACAGGAGACTGAAGAATCAATGGCATCTCTTTGTTATAAGACTGAAGCCTCTTTGCTCTTGCTAAAAACTCTCATTAAATCGTTTAAAATTTGTGGAAAGTATGACAAAAATCTTAAATCTGGTAGCAGTATTATAATGTAGTTATATTTAGCTTGGAATTCAACCCAAATTTTATATTTATTAATTTATTTATGTTTTAATTTTATTTATTAATTATTACTGCCTATTTTTATTACTTTGTTATTATTATTTTTTACTTCATTTATTTATATATATTCATTTTACTTATTTATATATATGTATAATTTTAACTTTATTTTTATTTATTAATTTAGTTATTAATTCATGTTTTAATTGTATTTATTAATTATAACTGCCTATTTTAATTAATTTATTATTATTGTTATTATTTTTACTCAATTTATTTATAAATGTTAATTATTATTGTTATTAATTAATTATTATTATTATTGCCTATCTTAATTATTATTATTTATTTATTTACTAATTTATTTGCAAATTTTATTTTTATTTGTTAATTATTAATGCCCATTTAAATGAATTAATTTACTATTATTTATTATTATTGTAATTATTTCTTTACTCATTTATTTATAAATATTTTTATTTTTATTTATTAATTATTAATGCCTATTTTAATTAATTAATTAATTTATGTATTATTATGGTTATTTATTTACTAATTTATTTATAAATGTTTTCTGTTTATTAATCGATATTGCATATTTTAACCATTTATTATTTTTGTTTATTAATTTAGATATTAATTCATTCATGTTTTCATTTTATTTATTAATTATTACTGCCTTTTTAATTAATTTGCCTATTTTAATTAATGTATTATTATTATTATTATTATTACTAAATGTATTTGTTTTTGTTATTATTGCCTATTTTATTATTATTATGTATTTACTAATTTATTTATTTTTTATTTATTAATTATTATTGCCTATTTTAATTAATTAATTTCTAATTTATTATTTTCATACATGAATTAATTCCTATATGTTTTATTCTGATTGATTACATTGACTGCTGTCTTACTGGTCAGCACAGTGACGGTTCTGACCGCTCTGGATCCGCTGCTGTCGTTCCCGAGCATCAGACTGACGGAGTAACACAGGCCGTGGTACGAGGCGTTGAACTGGAGCGGCCGCGGAAGCGTCTGACCGTCAGCGGGTCTGGGGAATAACAGCGTGTGCGTGCGCGGCTCTCCGGACACCCGCACCGCGTACACGGACACGTCCGGCCTCACGTCATCAGCGTCCAGCGACATCAGCATCTGCTCGTCATCCAGTAACGTTACCTGGAACGGAGCCGCGCTCTGAGAGGAAGAGGAAGATCAACCGGATGAGTCACGCGCGCATCGATCTGCTTCATTCTGCTATAAACAATCAATACAAACCAGATCAGCACGATCATGTCATTAATAACGACTGGAAGGACGGATAATGGGAAGTGAACACTTAAACACAAATAATCACAAATGACATTTCAAGAGCAGAACGCTGACCAGCTCCCAGAATTCCTCTGTCTTTTATAAAGATTTTCTACCAAAATCAGCACAGAAAAATGAAAACTGAAGATTCTGTCCGGACCTGCTGAAGATCCTCCTGCAGAAATGACCAATATTCCCTTTATCATGCGTGTTCGAAGATTCAACATGAGATGAAGAGAGTCTGAGGACATTTGAGAAGATTATTACCTGCACACCCTGAAGGAAACAGACCAATCACAGTTCAGTATGCAAATATGAGCATCACTGTCTGTTACATTTGAAATGCTGAACATTCCATCAGCAGAAGTCAAAAGAGAATTAAAAAAAAAACGATTTAAACATTTAGAACCAAAACTATAAAACCAAAGTCTGTACCGCACACGTTAGCAATATGCTAAAAGATGCTAGCAACATGTTAAGAAAGTGTTAAATCATGCTAGCAACATGTTAAACACGCTAAGTCATGGTAGCAATGTGCTAATACATGCTAGCAACATGCTAATTCATGCTAGCAACATGTTAAAACATGCTAAGATCATGCTAGCAATGTGCTAAAACACATTGGAAATATGCAAGCATTGTGCTAAAATATGCTTGAAACATGCTAGCAATGTGCTAATTCATGTTAAAACATGTTGCTGACTGTCTGTTACATTTGAATGCTGAACATTCCATCAGTGGAAGTCAAAGGAGAATTCTAAAAATGAATTTAAACATTTAAAACCAAAACTATAAAACTAAAGTCTGTACCGCACACATATGTTAGCAATATGCTAAAAGATGTTAGACACATGCTAAGAATGTGTTAATACATGCTAGCAACATGCTTGCAACATGTTAAAACATGCTTGAATCATGTTAGCAATGTGTTAAAAAAAATGCTAAGATCATGCTAGCAATGTGTTAAAACACACTGGAAATACGCAAGCAGTGTGCTAATTCATGCTAGCAACATGCTAAAACATGCAAATTCATGTTAACAATGTGCTAATTCATGCTATAAACATGCTAAGAATGTGTTAAATCATGCTAGCAACATGCTAATTCATGTTAGCAATGTGCTAATACATGCTAACAACATGCTATTTCATGCTAGCAACATGTTAAAACATGCTACGATCATGCTAGCAATGTGCTAAAACACATTCGAAATACATGCTAACAATGTGCTAATTCATGCTTGCAACATGTTAAAACATGCTTGGATCATGCTAGCAATGTGTTAAAACACATTGGAAATACGCAAGCAGTGTGCTAAAACATGCTAGCAATGTGTTAATTCATGCTAGCAACATGCTAAAACATACAAATTCATGTTAACAATGTGCTAATTCATGCTATAAACATGCTAAGAATGTGTTAAATCATGCTAGCAACATGCTAATTCATGTTAGCAATGTGCTAATACATACTAACAACATGCTATTTCATGCTAGCAACATGTAAAAACATGCTAAGATCATGCTAGCAATGTGCTAAAACACATTCGAAATACATGCTAGCAATGTGCTAATTCATGCTTGCAACATGTTAAAACATGCTTGGATCATGCTAGCAATGTGTTAAAAAAATGCTAAGATCATGCTAGCAATGTGTTAAAACACATTGGAAATACGCAAACAGTGTGCTAAAACATGCTAGCAATGTGCTAATTCATGCTAGCAACATGCTAAAACATGCAAATTCATGTTAACAATGTGCTAATTCATGCTATAAACATGCTAAGAATGTGTTAAATCATGCTAGCAACATGCTATTTCATGCTAGCAACATGTTAAAACATGCTAAGATCATGCTAGCAATGTGCAAAAACATTCGAAATACATGCTAGCAATGTGTTAAATCATGTTAGAAACATGTTAACAATGTGCTAATTTATTGTCTGTAACAGACAGTGATGCTCATATTTGCATACTGAACTGTGATTGGTCCTAAACACATCTCACACCGTTATGTTGCTGGTTAGGGTTAATTAGGGGTTTAGAATACAAATCCAAACTAGAATATCAGCAATGAACGCTTTACACAATATTTACTCAAAACCTGCCATCAGAAAACATAGTCTGACACAACTATCAGCTATCTGTCAGGATATTACTAGAAGCACAGCAGCAGTCGAGGGATGTGCCTGACTGACCATATCTGTGGCATTTAATGTCTGCAAAACAGCAATCAGAAGAAGGTGAAGAAACTCCACGAATGAATGTGAGATTAAAGATGGAAGCCCTGTGATCTGCAAGGGCATTTCCTCCTGCTGAAGGTTATCAGACATCCGTCTCTCTCTCTGTCTCACTGCTGATGGACGATAAATCTGTCGATGAGCTTCAGGCTGCTAATGAAAGAAGCTCAGATGGAGAGACGGAGACTGATCTCAGTTCACACTGAAACCAGCGATCTTCTTCAACTGAAGTGAGCTGAATAATGACTCTCTTTAGAGCTGCTTTACAGCTGAATTTGTCCCATATTTGATCAAGTCTGCAACGTTGATTACTGTGAAGCTCTTTTGAAATGATCTGTACTGTATGAAGCGCTCTAGAAATTATATTATATATTAAATAATCTGAATCAAATCTCATCGACACAGATTGAATCTGAGACTCGTTTTCTTTACCACACATTCTGGTTGTTGACTTTGCAGGATGTTAAAATTCATTTGTTAGATCTAATGAAATGCACATAAAATCTGCATATTCAAAAACAAGATGACAAGCGCAGAGCCATGATGAACTCATGAATATTCAAAAGCTCTTGGGATGCTGACATTAATATTCGTTGTTCTTTTGGACTGTAAAACTGACCGGCTGGAAACTCACCGATCTACAGCAGCATCAGCAGGACGCTCGTGAATACATCTCAGTGAAACTAGTCACCAATTCCTGTTTTTATGGAATATTGCAGTGTTTATTCTAAATGATTTATCGATTATTGTGTTAAATTCATGTTTCTGGTAATCTTGAATCAGAATATCTTCTCCTCCCTCTTGCAGCATCTCTTTTCTTCTCTGATGACGAGGGCGGAGCAACCTGTCACTCACATGAGATCCACCAATAGCAAACCACAACCATCCAATCAATTCCCCACAGACAAAATCAAGCCCCGCCCTACATTTGTTCTTGTTCCAGAAGCGTTTCACTGGGATATACGACACAATAGAGAAGAAAAGACGAGCTCAACTTCCCTTTCATGACCACTTTAACACCATTGTTCTCTCACACACACACACACACACTCACACACTCACACACACAGATGAATGCAGGTCTCACACTGAATGTCGGAGGCCGTCAGACTCACACATCTGCTCACATTATCATGTAAACGGGTGGATCTGAGCCGCACAGAGACACCAGAACATCACAACATCTCGCTTCTGTCAGTAACGAGAGGAAGAGCAGCAGGAGCACGAGGATGAGGAGGCTGTAACGATGAAGATGAAGCTAAAGCTCTGGATTATCTGTGCCTTTAATCCTTCAGAAAGTCAAAGACACTCATAATCTTGCTTTTAATGGCTGAACCCGGTGTGCTTTTGTGTTCCGGAGAGACAAAGCTCTCAAGATTAACAGCCCATATAAACCCATTTGTGCTTCTGCACTTAAAAATAAAGGTTTGTTATTGGCGTCAGTGGTTCCATGAAGAGCCCTTAACATCTTTCCACTGCACAAAAGGTTCTTTATAGCAGAAAAAGATTTTTTAATTGTTCTTCATACTAAGAAAATAATGGTTATTTTAGAACCTTTTGTACAGTGGAAATGTTTTATAGCTGTTAAAGTTTCTTCATGGAACCAGCAGTGCTTTATTTTCCAGAGTGAAGAAGGTTTTAGAGGAACGTGACAGACGCACACAGCTCCTGATGGAGGAAAGCTCATTCTGCTGACCAGCCCCTTCAGGTGCTTTAATTACAAGCGTGGAGAGATGTTCCTCTGGCATTTAATTAAAAGTAAACACACTGGCATGTTCAGTGCAGCGTGAGGACGGTCAGACCGCAGCCGCCCGCCGCTCGCCCAGGAAACACAACAAAGAGCCCACGCTGGCAGCTCGGACGCCCACCGTCACGCTCAATGGAGGGCCGATTCCAAACACTCATAAACCCCTCCCACTGCAACCACAGGAGGCCCAGACCCGCCCACAGACCGCTGACTCGGCCAATCGAGTGATCCGCCCACTCCAGAGGAGCATCTGATTGGCAGCTCTGACTCAGCAGGGATTTTGGGCTCTTTTGAGAGTCTCCGAACAGGAAAACATAAACCCAAAAAAACAGCAAAATCAGTCTAAAGAGAATAATAAAATTAGAATATAATGTATTATCAAATATATTATATAAAATATAACATTTTACGGCCATTAAGATGACAACTTTTAATGACAATAAAACACATTTTGCCCTAAAATCTCATGACTTTGATGTAAAAAAATCTGTAATTTTGTGAAATATTACATTTAAAACAGCTGTTTTCTATGTGAATATATAGTAAAGTGTAATTTATTCCTGTGATCAAAGCTGAATTTTCAGCATTATTACTCCAGTCTTCAGTGTCACATGATGATTTTGTTGAGAATTTGTCAAGAAAATAATGTAAACACATAAAAAAAAGCATAATAATCCTAAAAATAGGCCAAATGTAATTTCTTATTTGTTTCGATTTGAGTTTTCAGGTTTCACAAGTCCTTCTAGGGTCCGTTCAGGAACATTAGATGTGTGTCTGTGAGAAACATGTGAGTGATGAGACTCATGGGAAACTATAAAAACATGCCGCATGTACAGCGGCCCAAGTATCAGCTCCGAGGAATCGATTTCAAGCGTCTCCAGTCGAGATACAAGAGTCTTTGTGTTGGAGGAGAGAGACGGAGCGGCTCATGTGTTCCTCATACATGACGTCTATTGAGCGAGAGTCATGTGACCAACACTGTAGACACAACACATCACAAACCAATCGATATCATTTCATCATGTACTGTCATCTAATACATACAGTGTTATTTAATTCACTAGCGGTGGAAAGAAACATCACAGTAACAGAACATCACAATACTATGGTAGCTTGTTTCAAAGTCGTAATTTAAAAGTCATAATTGTGACTTTTTTCTCAGAATTGAGTTTATATCTCACAATTCAGACTTTATAACTCACAATCTTACATTTATATCTCTCAGTTCTGAGGAAAAAAACTTAGTTATAGAGTTACAGAGTATATAAACTCGCAATTCTGAGTTATAGAGTATATAAACTCGCAATTACGAGTTACAGAGTATATAAACTCGCAATTATAAGATATAAACTCACAATTACAAGTTATAGTGTATATAAACTCGCAATTATAAGATATAAACTCACAATTACAAGTTACAGAGTATATAAACACGCAATTACGAGTTATAGAGTATATAAACTCAATTACGAGTTACAGAGTATATAAACTCGCAATTCTGAGTTATAGAGTATATAAACTCGCAATTATGAGTTATAGAGTATATAAACTCGCAATTATAAGATATAAACTCGCAATTACAAGTTATAGAGTATATAAACTCGCAATTACGAGTTATAGAGTATATAAACTCGCAATTATAAGATATAAACTCACAATTACAAGTTATAGAGTATATAAACTCGCAATTACGAGTTATAGAGTATATAAACTCGCAATTACAAGTTATAGAGTATATAAACTCGCAATTACAAGTTATAGAGTATATAAACTCGCAATTATGAGTTATAGAGTATATAAACTCGCAATTCTGAGTTATAGAGTATATAAACTCGCAATTATAAGATATAAACTCGCAATTACAAGTTATAGAGTATATAAACTCACAATTACGAGTTATAGAGTATATAAACTCGCAATTATAAGATATAAACTCACAATAACAAGTTATAGAGTATATAAACTCGCAATTATGAGTTATAGAGTATATAAACTCGCAATTATAAGATATAAACTCACAATTACAAGTTATAGAGTATATAAACTCGCAATTACAAGTTATAGAGTATATAAACTCGCAATTATAAGATATAAACTTGCAATTACAAGTTATAGAGTATATAAACTCGCAATTACAAGTTATAGAGTATATAAACTCGCAATTACACGATATAAACTCGCAATTATAAGATATAAACTCGCAATTACGAGTTACAGAGTATATAAACTCGCAATTACAAGTTATAGAGTATATAAACTCGCAATTATGAGTTATAGAGTATATAAACTCTCAATTACAAGATATAAACTCGCAATTATAAGATATAAACTCGCAATTACGAGTTATAGAGTATATAAACTCGCAATTGTGAGTTACAGAGTATTTAAACTCGCAAGTACAAGTTATAAAGTATATAAACTCGCAATTACAAGATAGATTTTTTTCTCAGAATTGTGAGATATAAATTGCATTTGCAATTGCAGTTATAAAGTCTGAATTGCAAGATAAAAAGTCATGAGAGCTGCATGGAGATGCCATGTACTAAATGAGTGAAATAGCAGCTGAGCGCGTTTGTTCATTGAGTCGCAGTGGTTTTGCAGCATCAGTGGCAGTAAATGAGGCGGCGAATGCGATGGGATCCTCCAGTGAAAGCCGGAGTCTGTGCCAGCCTTCATCTCAACACACTGAGGGTCATGTACGCCACGGCCCAGACGCGCTCAATGGCCGTCCTGTGTCTTCATGAATGATGACAAAGAGCGTCAATGAGGCCAGACCCACATTCACCGGCTGAAGAGGCTTTTCAAGCTCGCCCGTGTTTCACTGCTTTAGAATATCAGGGAACTAGATTTATAACACATTTACACTGTAAACAAAGATGATGTAAACTTGCCTGAAGGTCTGTTTAATAAAGATTTCCAGCTAAACTCATGATCTCACTGGTGTTTTCCGCTCTGACAGTAAAGACATTCTGACTGCTGCTGATGGAGCATTTATGTGATGAGCAGCGAATCTCTGATGGTTCATGTATTATGGATTGATGGATGAAAGAGGAGCGTTTCAGATCCAGACACACGCACGTGCTCCGTTTAAAGTGAACAACTGAAGCCACGATCTTCATCTGCATCCGTGTGATGTACATGAGCAGCTCGGATCATTTTTACAGCACCTTGAGTCTCATAATCCAGTGCCTGGTTAAAATAACTAGTAGCTCAAAGCTTCAGAGCAGCATTAACTTTTCATGTGCTGAAACTTCAATGAAATGTAAAGTGTGTGAACGTGCTGTCATCTTAAACAAATACAAGACATTTCCACTGAGGTTTAAGAGCGATTTATCTCCACAACTAGAATTACGACTATTCACATGAAGTTCATAACTGGAGCAGGGATAAAATCCAATTAAATCTCTATGCAACCACACAGATTCGCCAGACTTACATTAGAACAGAGCAAAAGCTTGTCTGATAGCATAGCAACCATTGCTAGGGACTGGTCAGTGATGTTTTAAGGCGGAGCTTAATGAAGAGTTGTTCATGCACTAACACTCAGTTCAACTCGAGTCGATTCCAGGAATCAGAATCAGAGTCGATTCCAAAAATGTTCGAACAGTCCTTCCCATCATTACTGATATGCTGTTAAAAACCAGATGTTTTCTAAAACGTTACTGTAGGATGATCAGATGTGTGTTATTCTGAGCTCATTAAAACCCCGACAGTCAAACACACATGAGCAGAAATCACTGGAGACGAACCTGAATCACAACAGCGTCTCCATCACCTGCTGAAGAGCATCACTGAAGATCATCAGTCTGACCGTGTGTGATTATTGATGGCTGACTAACACACACACACACACACACACACACATTCCTGCAGACTTCCACTGAAACATTATTACTCTAAATAAGCTTTAAGCCATATATAACGTTTAATATTACTACTACTAATAATATCCCAATAAAAATAGCATAATAATAATAATAATATCCAAATAAATTACTAATAATAATATTATATACCATATTGCTATTATTAATATCATTATTATTACAGAATACATGTTTAATTTTCTGTGCAGCAGTAACAGTGAGTGAAAGCCGACTGATGCTTCACACACACACACACACACACACGTTCTGTGTGACCCAGTTTCGCCTGCAGGAATATTGTAGCAGATTCTGATCGTGTAACTCGCATCAGTTCCTGCTGATATCCGACACACACACACACACACACACACACACTCGAATCTATAAAGACACGAGCTGATTTAATGACGCGCGGGTGTAATTAACGCTTCACATTACTGTTCATTTACATATATTAAAAGAATACACGCACCTGAATGATGAAGATGATGATGATGATGAAGCATAGCGATAAAACCCAGCGGAGAGCAGAACTCATGTTCGGTCGGGAATCAATCGGACTCTTTGATTCTCAGCGTAGCACATCCGAACAATAGCGAGTGGTCGAACTGCGATCGGACCTGGCTCCGAACCGAGCCGAACATGAACGAGTGAAGCTTCTGCCGTCAGAGCGCGTATGTTCCGTCCATCTGCCGCCGGCCTCGGTTCTGTGTGCTCGGTATCGGGTGTGTGGTTCGGCTCTGCGGGACGGATGAATGATGGAGACGCGCGGAGGCTCTAGTGAAGCGCAGCAGCGGGTTTCTGTCTCTCGGGTCGCGTCTCAAATCCTCCGGCGCTCCCTGATTCTGACCGTGCGTCGCGCGCCAGTGACGCCCACACGCTGTCTTCTATCTAGGCAGATGAGCAGGATTTGAGACACGGCCATCTGTCGCCCCGCCCTGAATCTCTGAACACAAGAAGACTGAATCTCATCACATGAACAGACCTGTTTTACATCATCCTCATGCTACCTCATATTTATACACTAATAACAGTTACTGAATGATCATGTTCAATATCATAGACTGTGGTCTGTTTATGTGTTGCGCATGAAATATTGCACTATTTATACATATAATATATAATATTTATTACTAGTTATACATATATATATATATATATATATATATATATATATATAAAATGACAATTAGGCTATACCAAATAATTTTTTAATAGTACATTTTGTCTGCAGATTTAATTTCCTTAAATCAATCAAATCAATCAATCAATCAATCAATCAATCTATCTATCTATCTATTTACAATTTTCGTAATGATACACCAATGCGTTCGTAAAATATAGCATTTTACGACAAAATTCAAAATGGCCGACACCTAAAATGGCCGACACGGGAAAATTAGATATTGTTAATGTAAAGATTTGTGACTTTTGGTCAAACTGTTAAGAAGTTATAAGCAAAAACAGCCATTTTTTTCATATCTCCTGACCACTAGGTGGCACTGCGCTGAAACTGTGCAGGTACCCTCAGGTCATGCTTGTCATAACACACACCAAATTTGGTCAGAATACACTAGAGAGTTGCGGAGTTATAGCCTCACGTCCACTTTGGCACGCACTTCGGATTCGTTCGCGTGTTATTTGAAACTAATCAACTTGAATTCCATAACTTTTTGTCGACATTGACTGAAGATAATCTGATTCGATTTTCATGAAAATCGCAGCAATGGTCTCCCAGCAAACATTTGAACGTTTAATGACCGTTGAAAAGACGTCCCTCTGACACGTCCCTTCATGGTTGAAAAATAGTTCCAATATGAAATTTGAACGGACGCCTTTACGTTATCTTATTAATTAATTAATAATTATATATTGAACTACACGTAGCTAAAAGTCAAAGTAACAATTATACATGCAACCCCAGAGAATTGTAGACATGTACAAATGTATCTGAATGCATTCTTCGGAAATGTTCTGTGTTACATATTTTTACGGATTTATGCCGTCCTACCGCGACTATTTTTGGCCAGGGACACGACGTTGCCGTCAGACCAATGTTTGCTGGGCTAGGAGAAGATAGAAAAAGTATGTTTTTCATAAAATTCAAAATGGCAGAAAAATATTCAAAATGACATCATCAGGTGACACCTTGAGTCAAGGAATCAGAGGAAAAAAGAATTTTGTTTCTAGCCCTTACTGTTAAAAAGTTATTAGCATAAACATGAGTGCAACTTTGGACAGTTGGTGGCGCTACAGGGATTGAGTTAGAGACTCCAAATTTGCTTTGGTTAATGTTCAGACTGTCCTCTATCTGTGTGCCAAATTTCACAACTTCCCCGCAAGCGGTTCTATGGGCTGCCATAGACTCAAGAGCAGAACAACAACAACAACAACAACAACACTAGTGGACACAAAACGCGCATGCGCACCGTCGGTCCTTGGCCCCTAATTAAACCTTATAAAAGAGTCGTATGAACAACACGGAATTAATAAAATCAGTTTTTAACAATCACTGAGTCATTAGAGACTTTATCCATCTCTAATTAGCCTTCACAAGCAGCAGTTGTGTTTGTTTTACACTCATATCGCTCATAATGAAGTGTTTTCATGTTTGATTGAGATTCATATGCAGCACAGACAGATGAGAGAATGCTGCCTCTTAACAGCGACACAGCCGCTGGCCAATCAGCATCGAGCTTCCTCTTTTCTTTTTTCCTCAGATAAGAGCTGCTCTGTGATTGGCTGATGAGCTTCACCACGGTGATGGAATGTGGACAAAGGGTTTCCCTGATGAGCTACAGCAGCGATCACGTGATCTCAGGATCGATTCACGCTAGAGCCTCTGAAATCAGGAGCTGCTAATCAAAATGGAGGAATACACTATTGTTAAATGTGATATTAATATTTAATACTGATCGTGTGTGTTTGTAGCATCAGCTGCAGTAAATCTGATGATGGCTGTCTGTCTCACAGGCGCGTGTCGCCCTCTAGTGGACTAATGTAAGAACAACCACATATTAAAGGAGCATTTCATCCAAAAATGATCATTTACTCACCCTCCTGTCGTTCCAAACCCGTAAGACTTTCTGTGAAGCACAATGTTCACGATACTTTTACATACAATGAACGCAAACAGTGAGTAGAAGCTGTTCAGACCCAAAAACACCACAAAACCACGTTTACAGGATCATGACAGGGGTTTTCAAACTGGGCCTTAATGGTGTGTAGAAAAAGGATATGTAAATATAGTTCTGTACATTTTTTTCCAGGTAAAACTGTATACAACACACGTAACAATTTGTGTACTGTATAACTGGGCCTTCAACGTGATAGTTGTGTGTATGTAAGTGTCGTCCAGCAGGTGTCGCTGTTGAGTCGCTGTTGATCTGCGCGGGTGTGTGATGCGGGTCTGTGGGCGGATCCATCACTCACACACACACACACACACACACACTCTCTCTCTCGGTGAATGTCTGAGCTCTCACACACATCCACATCATCTGATCGGACCGGACTCTGTTTCTCACGGTGAGTACACACTTTCTCTTCTCACATTACAGCAAGTTTAAAAACAATGCAGCAGCAGCCTGAAGACAGCATCACCATATATTATTATTAAAACAAAACAGTCATGTCATATTATCATCATGAGCAGCATTATGATGGAAGGTTATGATTATATCTGATGATCTGAGCTTTATGAGGTGCGTTGATGATTGTGCTGAATGTGTGTGTGTGTGTGTGATGGAGAAAGAGCTGAAGTTTGAGTGTCATTGGTATTCTTTATCACATTAAAAGCTTTTGAACAGTGAATCTAATGAATCTGTCAGGAGAGTCTGAGTTCTGACCAACCCATGATTCTGTTAGAGATGCTCAACCAGTGTTACTGTAGTATTATTCATAAAGCCTACTATTATAGTTTTTATAAATATTTTAAATTATCTTTTATTTTTATACTTTCCTGTTTATGTGTTGTTTTTATTATTTACTTCATTTCGTTATTTCATTTTTATTTAAGTTTTAGTTATTTTAGTACTTCAAGATGTGTGTGTGTGTGTATTATTTAAACACTGAAGAAAATGCTTTTCTTATTTTTTCTTAAAACAAGAAAAATGATCTGCCAATGGGGTAAAACAAATAACCTTGTTTCTGTTTGGGACAGAAACAAGAAACAAGATTTCAAGCAGAAATAAGATTATTTTTCTTTCCCCATTGGCAGATAATTTTGCTTGTTTTAAGAAAAAACTCACTCCATTTTGATTTCCCCCCCCAGAAAACAAGAAAAAATGTTTTATGTAATTTTACTTATCTAGTAAAAGCATCTGGATTTAAAATTTTTTTAGATATCTGGACTGGAAACAAGACAAAAATACTAAATAAGAAAAGCATTTTTTTTGTATATATAGTTTTTATTCATTTTTATTTCAGTTTAGTTATTTTAGAACTTCAAGTTAAACTAAATGAAATTGAGAAATGTTTCCTTGGAAGCTGAAATAAAATAAGTTTAATTTTTCATGTAATATATTTTATTTCAGCTTTATTTAAATTAACAAAAAATGTTTTAATAGTTTTCGTTAATGATAATAACCCTGTGCACAACATCAGCGAAAGAAAATATCTTCTAATGTTTTACTAACGTTCCAGTCAAGTCCAGTTTTTAAATGTTTCAAAAACGTTGTTTCTTGGTTATGTGAACGTTAAGGGAACATTCCATTGTTTCATTCTTCAAACATTATGGGAATGTTACTTCTGAATGTTCTCTGAAACAAGTAGAAACGTTTAAAAAACGTTAGACAAACATCCAACTGAAATGTTTCAGAAAAACGTTCCATGAATAATGTTTTTGTGCTAACATTTTGAGAACATTATTAAAGACCAGATAACTTTGAACAAACATTACTGGAAGAACGTTAGTTCATAACGTTGAGAGAATGTTCCCTGTTATCTGGGTTGTTACTATAATTTGAGACACACAGACTGTGATGTTTGAAGCGTTTAGTTTATGAATTTTAAACAGCAGGACGTTTGAGATCAACCACAGAAAGACTGACGCTGATTCAGAGACGTTTGACAAACGTTTTTCAGTCATGTGATCTTGATATCGTCTGGGAATCAAACCCGTGATCTTCACATTGTTCACGTCACGTTCTTCCTCAGTGTTTCTGTCTTGTTTTCCAGCACAAATATCTAAACATTCTTAAATCAAGAAACATTTACTGGAGAAGAGAAATGACTGAAGATTTATCAAAATGAAGTGAGTTTGTGCTTAAAACAAGAACAAATATCTGCCAATGGAGTCAGAAAAATACACTTAATTCAAAAGGAAAAAAAGTTTATTTTGGCAGATATTTGTTCTTGTTTTAAGCACAAACTCACTTCATTTTGATAAATTTTTGTTAATATCTCCAGTCATTTCTCTTCTCCAGTAAATGTATCTTGATTTAAGAATGTTTAGATATTTGTGCTGGAAAACAAGACAGAAATCCTGAGGAAGAACGTCATTTTATCCGTGTTGTTGAATGAATGTCTTCATCGTGTGTCAAACGCTCATAAACAGCCGCAGAGATGAAATATTTCATAACAGATAACACATTTCTGTGTGTGAGACTGAATGTTTAGTTCTGGTGTATGATCCTGGATTATACTGAAGATCTGCCGTTTTACGTCTGTTTCAGGTGGAGATGACGGCGTCGCCACGGTGACTCTATCAGCTCTGTGATTGGCTCGTTCTGCTTGTGTTGTCATGGCGAAGAGTCCAGAGGTGAAGCTGGCCGTGTTCGGCAGAGCAGGAGTGGGGAAGTCAGGTGAGAGTCAGAAACACTTCGCTGATAAATGAACGAATATGGTGTGATCGTCTGATCATCTCATCACATGATCTGACCTGTGTGTGCGTACTGGATGAGAACTGCTGACTCATCTGAAAACATACAACCAGAGAATCGAGGGTCATAAACGAGACGGATTAGAGTCCGAACACTGTGTGCTGAAACAGAGGAATGAGTTTAACATTTCTGTGAACAGAAGTGTGTGTTTGTGTCTCACACACTCATACCTGTGCAGTATGAATGGTTTGGCAGGTGCCATGGCAACCGTATCCAGTTCGTTAGCCAATCAGTGAGCTTCAAATATCTTCAGTCATTTTGCCTCTCCAGTAACATTGAGATATTTGTGCTGGAAAACAAGACAGAAACACTGAGGAAGAACATTTTTTGCAGTGTTGGACTGTGTTGGAATGAGAGTCTGCATTATTATTAGCTTTTTTGGGTCTGACTGTGTTATTTTAAGCACCATTTTAGGGCGGTTTTATCTGAAATGAATTACCGCGAGCATCATTCACATTTCTGCATTAACTGCGAGTGCAGTTCAGGTCAGCCCGAGTCTTTATGGGCTGAAGAGCTCGGAAAAAATGTGATTGTTTGTGTTACGCTGGTTAATCTGTCCTGAAGACGTGATGAAGAAGCTGCTGAGGAGCGATTCACACTGAACCAGCAGACCACCAGAAGAGACTTCATACATATCAGGAGACTGACTGACACACACACACACACACACACACACACACACACACACACACACACACTCACTCACATACTCTGTTCATGAACGTCACACAGAGACAAAAGCAGAGCGAAGCATTTCAAAACGAATCCATTATGCTGTTATTCACGTCAGCGGCTGACATCTCGCGCAGGAAATTGAACGTCTGAGCGGCAGTGAAATTAGTGATGGGAGATGACATTTTCAGCAGTGTTCTTTGACGTGAGGACACGCTAAAGATAACACGCGTGATGAACCCGCGGAGCTTCAGGTTCTGATTTAATAAATGTGACCTACACTGAAAATGACGTTCTTACTCTATTATTTGTCTTGTTTTCCAATACAATTATTTAAACATCCTTAAAACAAGATATATTTAAGAAGCAAAAGGATGCATGATTTTATGTCTTGCTATCAGAGAATTTTTTTTTTTTTTTTTTTGCCAAGTGTGTGATGTATGAGTAGGTGAATCTACATACTGAAGAGCTGCTGTTCAGATAATGACCAGAATAATGACACTCATGAGTCACAGACTGAAGCCAAACCTTCTGAGTGTGTGTGTGTGTGTGTGTGTGAGAGAGAGAGAGAGTGTGTGTGTGAGTGAGATTTGTGTGTAAGTGTGTGTGTGAAAACAAGACAGTTAATTCTTCTCCAGTAAATGTTTCTTGATTTAAGAATGTTTAGATATTTGTGCTGGAAAACAAGACAGAAACACTGAGGAAGAACGTCTCAGAGAAGGGAACGAGGCACTGCATCGATGATGATGCTTTGGTGAACACCTTCAAAATAGCTTTAACTCTGCCTGGAGCGAACTCCAGGCAAGCGGAAGCGACCGCACGGGCCTGCAGATCTCCGATTTTTTTGAGAGAGGTTATAGTGAGCAGAAATGCCATCTTAAGGGTGATGAACAAATACCTTCCAATACCTCTGCCTGGTCCCTAGCTGGAACCCTGGCTTGAGCCGTAGGCCTCAAACTCTGAGTGCCATGAAGGAAACAAGCTATCAATTTGTGCTTCCCCAGAGATCCACCACTTGACAGTGTGTGGAAGGCACCTATGGTTGTCGCCACATAGACCTTAAGTGTGGATGGGGTAAGACCAGCAGAGAAACTCCAGGAACTCCAGCACTGAAGCCACTGTTCAGTTAACTGGGTCCAGTTCACGTTCTCTGCACCATAAAGTGAAAACTCTCTAGAATTCTAGAAAAGCTCTAGAATTAAGAATGGTCTCAATGACCTCAGCTGAGAGACCTTCATTCATGAACTGATCCCCCTCAGGGGCCAGACCCAAAGTTTCCATCTCTCTGGCCAAGGGTGATATATCATGCCCCCGTCCTGTGTTAGAAGGTCTCTCCTGATCGGAATCTCCCACAGGAGATCATCTAAAAGGGCTATGAGATCCGAGAACCTGACTCGGGCCGGCCAGAACGGGGCTACCAGGAGCAAACGCACTCCATTCTGGCAGACTCTCTGTAGAACTCCCGGGAGAAGAGCGATCGGGGGAAATGCATACGAAGACGTCTGTACCATGGCACCTAATCCCAGTGGAGCTGGGTGTGAGAGGGAGAACCACAATGGGCAATGCGTTTTCTCCTGAGCCGCGAACAGGTCGACCTCTGTTCGACCGAACTTTCTCCAAATGAGCTCCACCAATTCTGGATGTAGTCTCCATTCCCCGGGCCTCAGCCCCTGCCTCGACAGGATGTCTGCTCCTCCATTCAGATACCCCGGGATGTACATTGCTCTCAGCGAGAGCAATTTCCCTAGGGACCATAGGAGGATCTGATGCGCCAGTCTGTACAGAGGACACAACCTCAAGACCTCCTTGGTGGTTGATGTAAGAGACCACCAACATATTGTCTGTTCGAATTGGAATGATGGACTCTGAGGTCTGGAAGGAAATGTTTCAGAGCTAGCAAAACTGCCAACATCTCTAGGCAATTTATGTGCCAAAGGAGATGATGTTCCCTCCAAAGACCTTGAACTGAGCGGCTTTCAATGACCGCGCCCCACCCAACATTGGATGCATTTGTTGACACGATCTTGCGATGACAGGACGCTCCTAACACTGGGCCTTGGGACAGGAACCAAGGCTTCTTCCACATGATCAAGGAACGAAGGCATCTGTGCGTAAACTTGATCATGCGATACGGGTTGCCCCTAGGGCAATCCACCACTGCAGGGTTCTCATGTACAGCAGGCCAAAAGGTATCACGTTGGACGCTACTGCCATGAGCCCTGACAGTCTCTGATACTGTTTAACAGTGATGTACTGGCCTAGCTTGATTCTGGTCACTGTTGCCAGAATCGATTCGATACGTGCAGGAGACAGTTGTGCCCGCATCGTAAGTAAATCCCATACTACTCCCAAAAAGGTTGTTTTTTGGACCAGAGTGAGCATACTCTTTTTCACATTGAGTCTCAACATGTGGTCGAGCATGACATCTCGATGCCGCGTCGCCAAGTCCTGAGACTAAACTAGTATCAACCAGTCGTCTATATAATTGAGAACTCTTGATGCCCTGAAGTCTTAGAGGGGTCAGAGCTGCATTCATGCATTTCGTGAATGTGCGAGGGGAGAGAGCTAGGCCAAATGGAAGAACCTGATATTGGTACGCTTCGCCCCCGAAAACGAACCTCAGGAACTTCCTGTGCTGTGGAAGGATGGATACGTGGAAATATGCATTCTTCAAATCTATCGTGACAAACCAGTCCTCGGACTTGATTTGGCTCACGATGAGAGGAACGGGTCAACATTATGAACCTGAATCTCCTCAGAGAACGGTTCAATTGTGGAAGATCTATAATAGGACGCAGGCCGCCATCCTTCATCAGCACTTTAAAATACCGGCTGTAGAACCCGGAGTTTCTCCTTGGGGCAGGAATTCTTTCTATGGCCTCCTTGACCAGAAGAGCTTGAACCTCTTGTTCCATAACCTGAGCTCACAACAGTGGGTAAAACCCCAATGAACTTCAGTGGGTGGGACCGAAACTGTACCCTTTTTGAACAGTGTCGATAATCCATTGAGATACATTGGGTAGATTTTGCCAGGCTTCGAGGAAATCTATTCCTTGGGGCTTGGTGTGATTTCGGTATCCTGAAGGGAATTCGCGGCAAGATATTTCTACTGGCCTCCTTAAGAGGGGCGAACCCCCCCTGACCGCAACGTTTTCGGGCGGACAATGAGGTTGAGGTTCGATGGAAACCGATGTGCCACAAAGTGCCGATGGCGGCGGGGTTAACGAATCAATTTCCTGAGGGCTCCGCGAAGGAGCAGGTGTACTGCACTCTCTCAGGAGGGGGCACCCTCAGAGGCCCAAGCTGGTTGTCAGGGCTTTCTCGAAGCCTTCTTCTAGACAACAATGTTTCTCAGATCTATCTTCTCTTGCGTTGGCTTCGGGCGAGAGCGTTGTCTCGACTCCCAGGCTCTCTGAGGGGGGGCTCGAGGCGCAATGCTCTCTTTTTGTTGTTGTCTGTATGAGGAACTGGGCTCGGGACCTCTGACGACGACGGATGAATCTCTGAAACACCGCTGATTGTTTCTTCACCTCCTGAAATCTCTCGACGACAGAGCTGACAGCGTCGCAGAAAAGACCAGAAGGCGATAGTGGGGAATCAAGAAGGAAAGCTTTATCCCTCTCCTTGATGCCATTGAGCGGCCGATAGCGCGGGCCATCTCTTTGGTGGCACAGAGAGAAAGATCGGTAGCCCGACGTAGCTCTTTAATAGCGTCGGGTCCCACACCTTGGCCCTCGTCAAGGTCCCGAAGCAGGTCGGCCTGGTATGCTTGAAGCACTGCCATGGTATGTAGGCAATATATGACCTGCTGCCATATACACCTTTACCCTCCAGCGAAGATGTAGTACGAACTGGCTTGGTGGGTAACGTCAGGGTTTTTAGGGATGCCGCAGCGTCAGGGGAGATATAGGCAGCAAGCGTCCCTTCAACCCAGGGCATCATCCCATAACAGCAATTCCCACAATCGATGAATAATTATGACCAGTTCCCCAACGACCATTCCCCAAAGCGTCATCATTGACGCGACACGAGTTCCCTCAAAAAGGATCCTCATGTTTTGCAGTGTTGTAGTCTGAATGCTGCATGAAAACCAAACAAACTCTGATTGATCGCTTCACATGTCAATCAAACTCTTCCTGTCTGAGTGGGCAGTTCTCGGTCAGCTTGAGCTGTGTTGTGTCCAGAGTGAGAGGATGCTGGGTATTTATAGAGCATTGCGTGTGTCCAACGCTCGCTTTACAGATTTATAAAGTGCGTTTGTCTCTAATGAAACAGGACGTCAGCGCTGCTCACCTCTGAAAGGAAATAGAAATACAATAAATACATGCAGCCTACGCACACCGAGTGTTTGTTTACGAGTGTTTTCTGTCGTGTTCAGGTGATGTGAGTCATCCACACATCCATTAGTGCGCTCACAACACTAATAAGACGTCTGTTGAGAACACTTACTTATGCTTTATCCTAAAATAAAAAATATGTCCTCTAAATGGACCGTAGATGTTCACTAGAGCCTGTTACGTGTGTTGAATCTGTGATTCAGTGAGCTACACACACTCACTCTCTCTCTCACACACACACACACACATACTGGGTTTTCATATTTTCATACTTTCCATAGATGTAATGATTATTTTACTGTACAAACTGTATATTCTATCCCCTAGAAATATTAGAATTATTGTATAACTTTGAGAGAACTTTGGCAGAAGGGTTCCCTGTTAAAACCTTTGACAGACAGAAGTTAGTGGGGTCTGAGCTGATCAAACTCACACGTGACGGCGACTCTATTGTGCGGTTCGCTGAAGATCATGATCTGGGAAAGCAGGACCGCTGCGAGCGCTCTGACGTCTGCGAGCCGTGTCTTTTACACTATAGCGTGTGAAACTGGAGCTGCTGAAGCGCCCTACTTAGGGATCTTCATGTGAATGTGCTCCATTCTTCTGCTATTGTGCTGGTGTTTGTAAAGGGCTGAGAGACGGACGAGCTGCTGCTGCGTAAACGAGTGTTTAATCAGATCGTTTGTGCATCTGTGCTTTCTTCAGGTTGAGGTCAGATTGACAGTGATTTAACAGAATCACGGCCAGTTTAGTTTCATATAAACACACGACCGTCACACGCGTGTGCTTCATTCAGCAGCTCGTTGCCTTAATGACACTAATTAATTCGATTAGGCTCTGATATCTGCATAACGAGACTCAGCGAGATCAAATGAATCTACTTTGAAGCAATGCAGACTGTAGTGCCTTCGCATTCCGCTGAAGTCATAATTAGTAGTCGCGTTTCACTGCAAAAAATGACGTTCTTCCTCAGGATTTCTGTCTTGTTTTCCAGCACAAATATCTAAACATTCTTAAATCAAGATACATTTACTGGAGAAGAGAAATGACTTCTTGTTTACTGAAAAATGTGTCAAAATTAAGACAAAAATACTAAGGAAGAAACTTATCACTTCTCAGATCACTTTTGTGGAACTGTTGCATGATTATATTTCAGTGCTTTAGTCAATATTGAAGGTTATGAATGGCAGAAACAGTTGAAACAGCCATAATTAATGTCCAGAGGAGCTGTATGTGGGCAGTTAAAATGGACCATGATGGTGTTGATGGTGTATAATTATTCCGTGAATGAGAGTCGAGGGCAAAAGGAGGCAATTTTGCTCTGGCTGAATGATGTAGATTATGAAACAGCAGCTGCTAATTAAACACATCAAATACAGGCAGATATGACGGCGCGTGTATAAAGTGGAGCAAGAACGTGCGCGGGAGAGCGTCCGCCAGTGAAAGGGCTTCTGGGAACGTTTCTGCGGGACACAGAGGCTGGTGACCTTCAGCGAGAGGAAGTGACCGGAGAAATCTGTTTACGCTCCGAACAGACGCTCGGACAAACAGAGCATTAGGAACACAGATGTCGCTGTAAATATTATGATTCAGACTCACTGACTTTGAATCAGTCATCCTCCGTATCTGCCGTCCGCACTGGAGGAAAGACGTTTCTGTGATTTGTGGCTTTCATTGACGGTTAACAGCACTGATCGATCACAGAGACACATCCGTCTGTGTTCAGACCCCCGGCTCTAATTGATCTCTTTATCGGGCATGCTGGGATTGATGCAGTCTGTTCTGTGTTTCATGTGAAACTGTGAGAGAGTAACTGATTTTATCCAGCTGCATTCAGTGGAAAGTGTATAAATCTGCTCCAAACACACTAACAATCATCCAGATCATCTCCATCTGTCATCATCACCAAATCAATCCACTGATGATGATGATGATGATGATGAGGCCTGTGTTTGTCTGACAGACACGAGAACATGACGACTGACATCAAACATCTACTCTCTTGATTCATGTTCCTGCTCTTATTATGAATGATTTATCAGTGACAATATTTTCAAGAACGAGTGATGTTCTTCCTCAGTGTTTCTGTCTTGTTTTCCAGCACAAATATCTAAACATTCTTAAATCAAGAAACATTTACTGGAGAAGAGAAATGACTGAAGATATTAAGACTTGTTTACTGAAAAATTCAGTGAGTTTGTGCTTAAAACAAGAACAAATATCTGCCAGTGATCTTCATGAGTCAGAATATCTGCTCTATTCTTGCATACCTGATGCAAAAAATGCTCTGAATGGGATTTGAGAAGATGATTCATAACTGTGACTGCTTTACTGAAGGTTAACAGGCGTTCGGATCCGTCAGTTTTCATTCTTCTGTGTCCTACAAAGAAAGTATGAATATTTTAGGATGATAAACAAAACCACATTGTACAGGAGAATCTGTATGACTCAAAGACACACGCTGAAAGAGTTCAGAAATATGACTAACCTGATACTTGTAGCCGTTTTTAGGATGAGGGGCGTTCTCCTTCTAAAGCCACGCCCCTGAGGGTGAGATGATGTCATCAGCATCACTGGACCGAAACATGGACATCTGCTAAAAGTTAATTCCAAAGTGCAAGTGAAAAACGCCTCCATTGTAGTCTTGAGTTTTCTTCACAATATTCCTAATTTAAATAATTCATGCGCAGAATAAAGGGGCGGGGCCTGGCTGAGTTAGTAGTGTTGAAACTGGCGGTTATGGTAAGGGGCGGGACATTTCCCAAACACCAATCACAACACACTGCTCCAGCCGACCAATCAGAGCACATCGCGCTTTTCAGAAGGCGGGGCTTCATAGAGACAGGAACTAAACAGAGCGTTACTGACAGACTGGGAAGAGAGGAGCTGAACAATGGAGAATATGAGGAAAATAATCAACATTCAGTCTAGTAGAGCCCAAAAACAACATCAAGAGTTTGTAAAAGAGCATAATAGGTCCTGAAGCCATTTTGCTTCTCCAGTAAATGTATCTTGATTGAAGAATGTTTAGATATTTGAGACAAACACTGGAATTCACTGGAATCTGATTCACACACAGTCAAGCTCACTGAACACAAGACAAACAGCACAGCTGCGTTACTGCGGCGTCTCTCTTCCTGTTACGACCCTCGGGATCAGACCTGAAACACACACAGACAGACTGTTTGCTGGCCAGAGCGGCTCAGATGCCGTGTGTCGTTGCTCATTGTTGTGCTGGACAGGAAGTTAATGGAGTGGGATGATGAACGGCACAGGCGGTGCGGCCCTCGTCTCCCTCGACACACAGACGTGATCAGAGACGAACACCAGCTGAATCCTGGGCTGGAGATGCTGTAAAACTACACATTTAATACATTCACTACAGGCAAAAACACTGTTTTATTCAGAAGTGTTGTTCATAATATGTCATTCACCTGATTTACAGTATAGAACATACTGGAAAACAAGACAAAAATACTGAGGAAGAACACACACACACACACACACACACAGGGGACGGTTGTGTTGGTTAGCCGGGTCTCCTGCAGTCATTCATCATCACAGCGCTCCAGCTGTCAGCAGATGTTTCATCAGGAGTCATATATGAAGCAGTGGAAGGTGTTTCTGAACACCAGGCGCTTTAAGTTGGAACCAGATGAAATCTGAGAAGCTTTACGTAAGACTCCAGAGGAAGTGGATTCACACTCACGCTCACTTTATTTCCATTTTGAAAACGCCGCAGAGAGAATTCACCGCCGCCTGTGTGGGACGCAGCGCCGCCGCTATTTCTGTTCTGTCAGACGGCAGCGAGAGGACCTGAAGGAGGTCACCCGCTCCCACACACACTCATTATATCAGACACGCGTGATCCTCTCCTCCAGACACCGGATTCACTCGACACATCTGCGTCATCATTGTGTTTCTGTCTTGTTTTCCAGCACAAATATCTAAACATTCTTAAATCAAGAAACATTTACTGGAGAAGCAAAATGACTGGAGATATTAAGAATTATTTTTATACAAGTAATTCACCTTTCTAAGGTAAACTGGAAAATATTTAGTTGAAGTGATTCAATCAGATCGCCCAGCTAACAGGGAACGTTCTGGCAAGGTTCTCTCAATGTTATAAACAAACGTCAAAGTTTTCTGATCTTTAATTATTAAGTACTTGTGATGTGTTTTGTGTTTTCCATTCATGGTTTCTCTCTGTCTGTCTGCGCAGCTCTGGTGGTTCGGTTCCTGACGAAGCGTTTCATCTGGGAGTACGACCCTACGCTCGGTGAGAAACACACAATTACAGTCTTTTCTTCTCTATTGTGTCGTATATCTGAGTGAAACGGCCTCGCAAACAAGAACAAATGTAGGGCGGGGCTTGATTGTGTCTGTGTGGAATTGATTGGATGGTTGTGGTTTGCTATTGGTGGATCTCATGTGAGTGACAGGTCATCAGAGAAGAGAAGAGATGCTGCAAGAGGGAGGGGAAGATATTCTGATTCAAGATTACGAGGCATGTCGTGTCACATGATGATGCAAACTGTGATTGGTTGCTTGATATCTTGTTTTCCTTTACAAATATCTAAACATTCATAAATCAATTAAATTACATTTAATAAATATATATCAATATTAAGCGAATTTGTGCTTAAAACAAGAACAAATGGGGACAGAAAAATAATCTTAATTCAAAGGAAAAACAGGATTATTTCTCTGACTTCACTGGCAGATATTTGTTCTTGTTTTAAGCACAAACTCACTCCATTTTGATGCATTTTTCATATCTTAATATCTCCAGTCATTTTTCTTCTCCAGTAAATGTATCTTGATTTAAGAATGTTTAGATATTTGTGCTGGAAAACAAGACAGAAACACTGAGGAAGAACGTCATTTTTTGCAGTGTGTTGCTCTGCTCTTTGACCTCATCACGGTTGACCTCTGACCTCTGCAAACTCAAGCGTCTTTGAAGTGAGTGAAATAATGAGGCGGAGAAGGTCATGTGAGTGAATATAGAATATAAATGGATGAAAAGGTCTGTTTTATAAACACACCCGCCATTCATCTGCGCATTCTTACCCATCAAACCTAATTGAATTCACCGCCAGAGACGCCTAACGACTAAAGAACAGATTCTTTTGTGTCCTCAGATAAAACCAGAGTTTACTAGAGTTTAATAGAAATCGAGCTGTTTTCAGGTATAAAGGATTAATGTATGATCTTCATTGGCTGATCAGCGTCTCTTTGCCCCGCCCTCAATCACTGTAGTCGTATCTGAGTTTGGTTCGTGTTGTTCGTGTCGAGAAGACGCTGTTTTCTGCTGCCAAAGCAAATCCACTTTGATGAGATTGATACGGTAAAACCGACGCCATCGTTACTGTTTGTATCACTGTGAATCAAGAGCTGAGATTCAGATATGATAATGAGCGTTTGGATTCTGACCAATCACAACAGATCATCTGACCAATCAGAGCAGAGCAGCTCTCAGAAAGGCGGGGTTTAGAGAGAACGAATCTTCGAACAAACTGTTTCAGACACTGAGAGAAAAGAGCTGATGCTGCAGTGGATATTATGAGAACATTAAAGTGTTTTTTGACCTTGGATGAATGTGAATCTGTTGTTGGAGACTCAAAACAACATTAGCAACCTTTAAAGTAGCATAAAAGGGCACTTTAAACGATTGAGGGTTTGAATTCTTTGTGTTCACGTCAACAGGGCCAAATGACATTCAAGCATTCGTGAGTGAATTAAACTCTGGCTGAGAGTCAGCAGACATTTGGACTCGACGTGCTGGAGAAACATTCATAAACACTTTCATTCACTGCTGAGTCTCTGTCCAGGACGTCAATCCACACACACACACAGATGGTGCGCAGTCACAGCGAGTGTGTGTGTGACGGGTTTAGCATGCGATCGTGTCCTGGCAACTTTAGCAGCAGCCAGAAATGGAAGTGGTGATGTATAGTCAAATACGGAGCCAGTTTATGTCCCACAATGCACCTGGGTCAAAGCACAACATGCTCCAGTTCCAGAAATTCCAGAAATTTTGGAATTGACTCATTTGAACCTTCAGAGGAATCGATTCCCTGGAGTGATTCTGAACGCCTCGGAATTCTGTTTGGAATCGAGTTCAGCCTGATAGATTCTAACTAACCAAATAACAGTTGAAACGCTTCTGGAACAAGAACAAATGTAGGGCGGGGCTTGATTTTGTCTGTGTGGAATTGATTGGATGGTTGTGGTTTGCTATTGGTGGATCTCGTGTGAGTGACAGGTCATCAGAGAAGAGAAGAGATGCTGCAAGAGGGAGGGGAAGATATTCTGATTCAAGATGATGAGACACATGAATTTAACACAATAATGATAAATCATTTCTAATAAACACTGCATGTGTAGAAACTGACTGTAATATGAACTCTGAGCTTCGCTGTAAATCTGCAGCAGTCTGTAATCTCCATCAGCACAGATCTGCCCTCGCTCACCTCAGCGTGTTTACACAGATGTTCTTCAGTCCGTCCACTAACACACCTGTGTCTGTCTCTCAGAGTCCACCTACCGCCATCAGGCCGTTATTGACGACGAGACGGTCAGCATGGAGATTCTGGACACAGCCGGACAGGTGCCGTCACACACACACACACACGCATACACACACACACACACACACACACACATCAGCGGTGGATTCTGATCAACACATTTATCGATATAATAAATCTACTCAATGGAGAGCAACATTTAATCTACATTTCATCTTCATATGGAAGCCTGTTTCTGCCACATAAGAAAAAAAATTTCATAATTTCATAATTTCAAATATCATAATTTCAACTTTTTTAATGTTATAATTATGACTTTTAAGTCATAATTTCGGGTTTTTAACGGCATAATTTCAACTTTTTTAAGCCAAAATTTCAATTTAGCGTTGTGTCATAATTTCAACTTTTTATGTCATAATTATGCCTTTTTTAAGTCATAATTTTTAATGTCAAATTTATGTAATAATTTATATATTTTATCTCATAACTTTTTATCTAATAATTATTACTTAGTATGCCATAATTATAGTTTCATAATTTCAACTTTTTATGGCATAATTATGACTTTTTAAGCCAAAATTATGATTTGCATAGTATAATTGTCATAATTTTGAAACTTTTCATCTCATAATTATGACTTAAGATGTTATAATTTCAACATTTTTAATGGCATAATTTTTACTTTTTAAGCCAAAATTTCTACTTAGGATCATAATTTAAACTTTTCGTCATAATTATTACTTTTTTAGTCATAATTTTCACTTTTTATGTCAATTGTGACTTAGAATGTCATCATTTCAACATTTTTTATGGCATAATTTTGAATTTTTGTGGCATAATTTCAACTTTTTAAGCCAGAATTTTGACTTAGTATCATACCATCATAATTTTAAGTTTTTGTGTCATAATTATTACTTTTTAGTCATAATTTGTACTTTTCATTTTAAAATTATGATTAAATGATTAAATTACTTTTACATTACGAGGGATTTTTGAAACTATATCTTCATGGTTGGCACTATAGTTGTCGGCCACACCCGCCGGTCACATGACCATGTTTGTGTTCCTCAGGAGGACGTCCTGCAGAAGGAGGGTCACATGCGCTGGGGCGACGGCTTCATCCTGGTCTACGACATCACGGACCGCGGGAGCTTCGAGGACGTGGCTCCCCTGAAGGGCCTCCTGGATGAGGTCAAGCGGCCCAAACACGTGCCGCTGGTGCTGCTGGGAAACAAGGCGGATCTGGAGCACGGCCGGCAGGTGGCCACGGAGGAGGGCGAGCGTCTGGCGGCCGACATGGCCTGCGCCTTCTACGAGTGCTCGGCGTGCACGGATCAGGTGGGCACGGGCGGCGGCGTGGCCGAGGCGTTTCACGAGCTCTGCAGGGAGATCCGCCGCAGACGAGCCGTTCAGGGCAAGACCCGCCGCCGCAGCTCCACCACACACGTCAAACAGGCCATCAACAAGATGCTGACCAAGATCAGCAGCTAAAACACCAGCTGCAAAACATCAGCCTTATCCCCAATGTCTAAACATTCTTAAATCAAGAGACATTTACTGGAGAAATGAGCTTCCCTGAAAAACTGCAGCAAAATGAAGTGAGTTTGTGCTTAAAACTGTGAGGTCAGATCTGACAGTGAGGTCAGAGGAATAACACTTACAGTGAGGATTCATTAGTTAACATGAGCCTGGATGAATCAAGTGAATGAATCAAACTGAACATGAATCTTGAATCTTTAACAAACAATAAAAATACACGTACAGCATTTATTAATATTAGTTCATGTTAATTTTAAGTTGTAAATGTTAATATTATTAAATGGACCAGAACTAATATGAAATTATGACATACTAAGTCATACCTTGAAATTGTCATAAAAAGTCCAAATTATAACAAAATAAATCTTAAGTATGAGATCAAAAAGTCAAAATATGACGATTATGATTTACAAAAGTGTGATTTTTTCCTTATATGGTGAAAATGAGCTTCTATATAATCTTAGTTAATATTAATTTCAACATTTACTAATACATTATTAAAATCAAAAGTTGTCTGATATCTATTAATATTATTTAATAGCTGACACTTTTTGAGCCAAAATTTCAACTGTCATAATTTCAATTTGTCATAATTATTTCTTTTTTAGTCATAATTTTCACTTTTCCTCTCATAATTATGACTTTGAATGTCATCATCTCTGCTTTTTAACGGCATAATTTCAACTTTTTAAGCTAAAATTACGACAATGTCAAATTTAACTTTTTGTCATAATTTAGAATTTTTAAGTCATAATTTAAATTTTTCATCTAATAATATCATCTAAAAAGTCATAATTATGAGATGAAAAACTTGAAATTGTCATAAAAATTTTAAATTATATCAAAATATTTTTTTCCCTTATATGGTGAAAATGAGCTTCTATATCTTAGTTAATAATTTCAACATTTACTAATACATTATTAAAATCAAAAGTTGTCTGATATCTATTATTATTTAATAGCTGACACTTTTTGAGCCAAAATTTCAACTGTCATAATTTCAATTTATGTCATAATTATTTCTTTAGTCATAATTTTCACTTTTCCTCTCATAATTATGACTTTGAATGTCATCATCTCTGCTTTTTAAGCCAAAATTTCGACTTAGTAACAAAATGTCATAATTTTGAATTTTTAATGGCATAAGTATGACTTTTTAAGCTAAAATTACGACATGTCAAATTAAACTTTTTGTCATAATTTAGAATTTTTAAGTCATAATTTCAATTTTTCATCTAATAATTTCATCTAAAAAGTCATAATTATGAGATGAAAAACTTGAAATTGTCATAAAAATTCTAAATTATAACAAAATATGATTTTTTTCCCTTATATGGTGAAAATGAGCTTCTATATAATCTTAGTTAATAATAATTTCAACATTTACTGATAGATTATTAAAATCAAAAGTTGTCTGATATCTAATTAATATTGTTTAATAGCTGACACTTTTTGAGCCAAAATTTCAACTGTCATAATTTCAATTTATGTCATAATTATTTCTTTTTTAGTCATAATTTTCACTTTTCCTCTCATAATTATGACTTTGAATGTCATCATCTCTGCTTTTTAACGGCATAATTTCAACTTTTTAAGCTAAAATTACGACGTCAAATTAAACTTTTTGTCATAATTTAGAATTTTTAATTCATAATTTCAATTTTTCATCTAATAATTTCATCTAAAAAGTCATGAGATGAAAAACTTCTAAATTATAACAAAATATGATTTTTTTCCCTTATATGGTGAAAATGAGCTTCTATATAATCTTAGTTAATAATAATTTCAACATTTACTGATAGATTATTAAAATCAAAAGTTGTCTGATATCTAATTAATATTGTTTAATAGCTGACATGAACCAAGTTAACTAACATTAACAGATTAATAAATGCTGCTACAGATGTTTTGCTCATTGTTAATTAATGTATTAATTAATGATAACTAATGGAACCTTACTGTAACGTGTTCCCAAATGATCTGCTTTTCCCTTTAAATTCAGTTTTTCTGACACTGGCAGGTTCTTGTTTTAAGCACAAACTCACTTCATTTTGATCAGTTTTTCTTGTAAATGTATCTTGATTGATGAATGTTTAGATGTTTGTCGCTGAGGAGGAAGCCGGTGTTTTGCGGAGCAGAGACTCTGGGATGTGAACGGACGCATCAGTGCCTCGTGTTTCCGAGTTCTCCGTGTGTTTTCTCTGGATGTTTTCCACGAGACTCCGGCTGTTTATTTGTTATCCTACGGCTGAACTGAAGGATTCTGTGAAACGTCAACACTGATATCAGCGCCTCAGATCGTGTTGACTGTACTGAGATGTTTGAGCCGTCGGTATCAGCGTTCATAATCATCAAACGCCGACGCTGGATCATGGAATGTGTGTGTGATGGTATCTGGGATCAACGGCCTGAACAGACACATTTCTCCAGGATAGATTACATCCACATGTTTTTCTTCTTCTGCTCCTGACTGTAAAAATCTGCCTTAATGACTGTATTGATGAGTTCAGAACACACACACACACACACACACCCAACAACACACACACCTGATCATATTCTGTACAGATTCTCTGATCCAACAGAACCATGAGTAGATGTGTGTAAACGCCACGCTCAAGAAAATCCTGTGTGTGTGTGAGAGTGTGTGTGTGTGTGTGTGTGTTGGGTGTGTCGTGTTCATATAGAGGATAATTACACAACGGTCTGAGAATAGAAACACCACAAACTCGTCGTCTGAATCCAGCCGCTCTCGGCTGACGCCCGAAACACTGACGCTCTCCTCTTCAGATCTTATAGTGTCACACTGACCAGCACTGACCAGCACTGACCACACGGACATCTGCACACATTCACATTCATTCATTTAGCAGACGCTTCAATCCAAAGCGACTTACAGAAGAGCAGCAGATCAAACATGTTCACCTGCTGAAGCAGAAAACAGCTGGAAAACTCGAACCCGAACCACATCAGCAGAGCAGAAGATCAGAGACGCTTTCACACTGAACAACAACCCAGAACTGAGATTGTTTCATTTGCAGATATTTGTTCTTGTTTTAAGCACAAACTCATTTTTAAGTAATTTTGCTTCTCCAGTAAATGTTTCTTGATTTAAAAATGTTTAGATGTTTGTGTTGGAAAACAAGACAGAAACACTGAGGAAGAACGTGTGGATGATTGTGTGGATCAGTGTCTCAGCGTGTGTTTCGTCTCAGAGCCCCGAGCGAAATCCTCCTGAAGGATTCACACACACACACACACACACACTGACCTTTCCTCAGACGACGGCGGTTTCATTAACACACACAGTCAGAGCAGGAAACCAGCTTTAATTCTGTCTGCATGAAATAAAGTGTGTTTCCTGCGCCGTGAGACGCTTCACACATCAGGGGGCTTTCGGACTTTACTGCACCACAGAAAATGATGTTCTTCCTCAGAGTCTGAAGAACGTTTAGATGTTTGTGCTGGAACACTGAGGAGATGTCCTGAAGGAGAAAAACATTCTTCAGTCGATGACATTATAAGTCTCCATTACAAGAGACTCGAGCAGCACAAATCCAGTAGAAATGAAGCTCTCAGACAGGAAATGGAGGATCAGCGAACAGGAAGACGCTGGAATATGAGTTAAAGAGTCATTTTGATTCAAATCATAAATACTTAAAGTATGTACCTGACTGATGATGGGACTGATCAGACTGAACGTTGTGGCAAGGTTCTCTCAACGTTCAAGTAACGTTAACAGAACATTCACAGTTATCTGCTCTAATGTTCTCAAAACACAAAAACATTACTTATGCTGAAAATGTTTCTACTTGTTTCAGAGGACATTCAGAAGTAACGTTCCCAGAATGTTTGAAGAATGATACAATGGAAAGTTCCCTTAACGTTCACATAACCAAGAAACAACGTTTTAAAATGTTAAAAAAAAAAAAAAAAACACTCAGAAATAACGTTTTCATAACTTAATGGTAACGTTAGCAAAACATTCTTAGAATATATATATATTTTTTCTATATAATTTCTTGTTTTATTTTGATGTTGGGGTAAAATCTGACCTGATGCGATGATTGACAAACATAATAAAAATATATGAGAAGAAATGTGGCAAGAATCCATCACACACACACACACACACACTCGTCCGTCTCTCAGCGTCTCATCTTTCTTTGTGTTTACTAAGGCATTGCAGTTGCCATGGAGACCAAGGCCTTTCCTTGTTTTCAACTTCAACTTTGCATTTCTCTATGGTGACACGCGCACGCGCACGCGCACACACACACACACACACACACACGCACGTAAGGTTTCTGTGAATGACGCTCTGAAGGACCTCGAGAAGGATCTGAATCAGAAGCTGCAGGATCTGAACGCTGAAATTCGGCCAAAAATCTAAACGTGAAACTCCTGAAGCTTCAGATGAACATGTTCGTTCTGTAGACCTTTGACCTTTGAGATGAAAACTACACTATAATGAAAGATCTTGATATTGAGTTCACAAAAACTTAAATGTATTAAATAAAAGCACAGTTTAACATCTGTTTTGTTTGTAACAGCAACTATAAGCTTCATGCGTTTTCTTCAGCGTGACGCTGTATGACGTCAGTCACGTGTTATTCTTCATCTGTGCGCTGCTGCCATCTGGTGGCTCAGAGGAGAACGACGTCAACTCATGTTTGGTCATTATGTGCTTCATAATTGTGATCATAATGACAAATAACTCACCTGATCACGTGCTGCTTCACATCTTCATCATCATCATCATCATCTCACTGAGTTACTCTGAGACAGAGGTGGGGGATGATAATAAATTAAATATAATAAATGTTATGATGAAAATAAACAAAATCAATCTGTCATGAGCTGTTTGTAAACTGAAACCACAATGTCGAATGAATAAAAATGTTATTTTAAGAAACATCCGCAATTAAACCACAATTACACCAGTTCATATTAAACACGATTGTTTTAATAGCATTTCCATTCATCAGAGACAGATTATAAAAAATGAAATCAAAGACAGAATGAAGAGTTTGTAACACATTAAGACACAGAGAGAAACACAAACACTACAGGCGCGTCATGCCACATTTACCGCGGTAAATCAGAGGGTTCTGTGTTCATTTAGATCCGTGACATCATCAGCACGTGACAGAGATTCATCATCAATATTAGCTGATTTTTTTTAATTTTTTTTTTATGGAAGCCCATTTCTGCCACATAAGAAAAGAAACATGCTGTGTAAAATCATAATTATGACATAAAATGTTGTAATAATGACATACTAAGTCAGAATTCACAGTCATAATTTTGACTTTTTTCTCACAATTAGACTTTTTTCACACAAGTCTTAGTGTGTAATAATTTTTACTTTATTTCATAACTATGACTTAGTACATAATAATTATGACAGTATCTCAATTTCGACTATCTCATAATCAAGACTTTGTATGTGATAATGACTAAGTATGTCATAATTTTGATTTTATCTCATAATTATAACAGCATGTAATAATTGACTGTCATAATTTCATAATTACTTTTTTCATAATTACAATTTCTCATTACTTAGTATCTCATATTTGTGACATAATTATGACTTATGTCATAATCTCGACTTTTTTTCTCATAATTATGACTTAGTATCTCATAATTTTGACTTTATCTCATAAATATGACTTAGTATGTTATAATTATGACTGTCATAAATTTTGACTTTTTGTCAATTTTGACTTGGTATGTCATAATTTTTACTTTTTCATTGCATTTCAACTTTTTTTTCCTTATAATTATGACTTTGTCACTTTTTATGTCATAATTAATATTTACCAAAGCATGATGTATCATAAATGGGCTTCCATAGATGTTGATTCACTGAGTGAAATATAAATGAACTCGAGGGATTTTCTCTAGTCACGTCCTCTTCTGCTTTGTTTGTTTCTTATGATGAGTTCATAGTGTCATCTGCTCTCATTCATACAGTAAGCTCTGATTATTGATTTCAGTTCCTCAGACATAACATCTTTCACAATTCATGCAAATGTTCCTGACAACAACGACAACACTGAGCCAAAGATCTACATGGAGGTTTGAAATGAATCAAAAATTCCAAATGACTCAAAAGAATCATAAAAAAGTTTCAGCATCACAAAGTCTCAAATACGTGTGAGTAATATTTTGTTGGAGGCACGTCAGTCCACAGAACTCAACATGATCAACAGAGCGGAAGGAATCACACATGAATCTGTACAGGAGAGTCCTCAGCGTTTATGGCTTCGCTGCACGTTATTCTGTGCGATTCATTCTCAGGGAAAACAAAGCGAACGGCACATCAGAAAAACGGCTAATCAATTTTCACAGAACGCTTAAAGAGTTTGGTCCTTTTCAACAAACCGAACGTAAACGTAAGCTTGAACACAATACTGTACAGTACTAATCTGAATATTAATTATGGACATAATCTCACTGGTTCATTAATAAACTGAAAACTGAACCTATATCTATGGAAGCCCTTCGCCACCATATAATAATAAAAAAAATCATGCTTTGATAAATCTTAATTAAGAGTCGAAATTATGAGATAAAAAAGTCAAAATTATGAGATAAAAATAAAAAAATGACATACTAAGTCATAAATATGAGTTAAAAAGTTTAAACCATGAGATAAAAAGTCACAATTATGACATACTAAATCACAATTTTAAATTATATAAAATCAAATTATGGCATACTACGTCATAAATATGAGATAAAAAGTCAAAATTATGAGATAAAAATAAAAAAAATGACATACTAAGTCATAATTATGAGTTAAAAAGTTGAAAACGAGATAAAAAGTCACAATTATGACATACTAAATCATAATTTTAAATTATGAGATAAAATCAAATGATTGCATACTACGTCATAATTATGAGATAAAAGGTCGAAATTATGACTTTCAGTCATGTCATATTTGACATTTTAAGTCATCATTTTTATTTTTAATATCATTATTATAACTTAGTATGTCATAATTTTGACTTTTCATCCCATAAATATGACTTAGTATATTGACACTTGACATTTGACTTGACATTTGATATTCAACAGTGCTTTGATCTGCCTGCATTGACACTATTCTTTAAGAGCTGCTGTGCAGCCAAATAATGTACCAGTTATCAATGTAAAGCTGCTTTGACACAATCTACATTGTAAAAAGCGCTATATAAATAAAGGTGACTTGACTTGACTTGACTTAGTATTCATAATTTTAGTTTTTTATGTCATAATTATGGTTAACGAAAGCATGATTTTTTGGGGCTTCCATAAATATCTGAATTGTACATGTTCGGCTCATTGAACTGATTTCAAACACTAGTGTGATTTTTTTTTCATTTCAGTGAATCAAGAATTCCAGGATTTTCTTCTTTTTCATTGCTTTATATGAAATGAAACTGCACACTTTTTCATGCAGAGACGTGACGTCCTTTGAAGACGCCAGAGAATATAGCAGAAGAACAGATAGAAACTCAAGTTCATAAAGGGAAGATTGATCGGAGGTGGAAGACGGAGCTCTATTCCTACACGGGAATATTGCTGCTCGATACACGTTTGCATCAGATCTGATGATGGCTTTAGACACGCTCAGACTGGAAGAGAGAGTGAATCTGCAGGAACGATTCACTCCGATTTGATTCACACAGAATCACTGAACACAAATCAAACCATTACAGCGGCTCTCAACTCTTCTGACTCCTCATTATACAAGATTTGCTCCTTGTGTTCAAATATATCAACATAACTAAAAATAAATAAATTATAAAAATAAATAATTTTTTTAATCATATCAAAATGAAAGATTCAAGAAGCTGAATGTTCTTCAGGATTCAATAATGAATTTATACGACTCTTCTATTTGTTTTTAAAGTTGTTAAATGTCTATTTTCAGCATCTTCTACTCAATAATATATTTTAGAGCTTGACATAGCTATGGAAATATACAGAAATTTCAATTAATTTCCATGTCTGAAATCCCCTCAAATATCTCGGTTTTCCAAGACCATCAGAACCCTGGTCCTTCAATAAATATGATTGTTGTTGAATGAAAAAAAAATCTGAAACACAATGTCAGTTTTCATCTTGATTTTCGGTTGTTTTAAAGCTTTTTAAAGTCATGTGGAGTTATTTTAAGTCATGTGGAGGCGCTCTCGTGGCCCCTGCTGGAGAACCGCTGGTTTATCATGTCTTAAAAACAGCTGTTAAAAACAAAACATCACAGGCTTTCGTTCACACACGCGTTTGTCTGACGGCAGATTAACAAAGATGCGACACAATCGAATGAACTTTGACTTTTCAAACACACACAGACGTCAGACCAACACGAGTGTGTGTGTGTGTGTGTGTGTGTTAGTCGGAGAACAGGCTGGCGAAGGACTGGCGGAGGCTGCGGATGGTTTCTGCTTTGGCCTCGTCGTCCGTGACGTTTCCACGCAGCGTCTCGCTGAAGGTGTTGGTGAGCGACTGGGATTTACTGGAAGAAACAGCGACACACACCAGTTCAGAATCACTGATGACAGGAGGGGGAAATGAGGGATGCTGGGATGGGAAACGGATGGAGACTCTGGATCATTCATTAACACAGATCTGAGATGACCAGAGCAGATGATGCGAGCGCTGTCAATCACGTGATGTTTACGAGTGAACAGATTTATGATGCGGGAAATGTTTAACTTGTGCTGAAATACCTGATTATTTCCAAACATTGGGTTTGATCTTTTCATCAGCTGGTTTTCTTTCAATTAGCACAGGTTTGTGTTTCTTTCTGGAGCTGACTGACTGTAAGCCTCACTGATCTGAGCTCATGCGCCTCTTTTTTTGTTTTTAGGTGAAATTTTTTCAACTAAACATGGAGAGACATTAATGAGCGCACACAAACACATGATGAGGGTCTTACTTGAGCTGCGCAGGTTGTTTCTGTGAGCCGGCGCCGCTGGAGGGAATCGGACCTGGCTGGAAGGCCTGACTGGGCGAGGTAGTGGCAGACCGGGCGCGCTGGGGCGACGCTTGACCCGACTGAGACGAGCGAGGACCACCTACACACACACCTGATGATCAGCTACATCAAATCAGCGCTTTATACACTACCGGTCAAACGTTTGGAATAATGTTTTATATCCAGTAGGAATGTGTTCTGCACCTGGAGCTCGTCTCGGTTGAGTCGTCTGCGGTCCAGGTTGAGTCTACACAAACACACACAGATGAGTTCAACTCCACAGATTCATCCTCAGGGTCAGATTAAAGCGGTGCGGTACCTTAGTGCACGTCTGCGGTGTGGTGACGCCCAGCAGAGCCAACGCCATCTTACTCATGACCAGATCACAGATCAGCTGCCGGTCCTCCTCCACGTGCTCACCGATCAGAGGCATCGAGCTGTCCATCACCTGACCATCACACACACACACACACACACACACACACTTCAAGTTCAACTAAACAAAAATCAGAAATGTTGCCTTGGCAAGTAGCTGAAATAAAATATGTTTTTTTATTTTATTATATTTCAGTTAATGTTTATAATATATTATAAAATAAATAAATATATTATTAATTTGTTTCAAGTAATGAAAATGTTTACAAATGTATTATACATTATTTTTAGTAAATATTATTTTTCACAGCTATAATGAAGGCTGCAGTGCTGATCTGCGTCCACTGGGAGGCGCTAGTGTCACGCTGAATGGCCTGTTGCTTCTACTACTGTTTTGAGAGGAATGATTCAAAACTGTGTGAAATGTAAAACATCCTCATGTGACTGACAGAATGTGTGTCCAGGATGAACTCTAGTACAGTTCAAAGTTTGATTCTCATTTAAAATCATTTAAAGTATAATCCGGTTTGAGAACTCTGGAACTTCAAGTGTTCAAATGAATCATTTACTCAGAGGAATGTGGGTGAAGCTCATGACATCATCAGTGAAGGGTATCTAATCTAGCGATGATGATGTCATGCTGCTGTTAATGAACACAATCAGGAGACTCTTATTATACAGCACAACAGCTGTGAGGACAACTTTTTAATTTACAGAAACTAGGAGTGCCTAAATAATAAAACGACATAATTTTTTATAATAATTATTTTAAAATTATATATGTTTTACTTTTATATCATTCGAATAATTAAATTTTAAACATCTGAACACTAGTTAACTGCAGGTTTAAGCACTTGAACACTAGTTAACTGCTGGTTTAAGCATCTGAACACTAGTTAACTGCTGGTTTAAGCATCTGAACACTAGTTAACTCCAGGTTTAAGCGTCTGAACACTAGTTAACTGCTGGTTTAAGTGTCTGAACACTAGTTTACTGCCAGTTTAAGTGTTTGAACACTAGTTAACTGCAGGTTTAAGTGTCTGAACACTAGTTAACTGCTGGTTTAAGCGTCTGAACACTAGTTAACTGCTGGTTTAAGCGTCTGAACACTAGTTAACTGCAGGTTTAAGTGTCTGAACACTAGTTAACTGCTGGTTTAGGTGTCTGAACACTAGTTAACTGCTGGTTTAGGTGTCTGAACACTAGTTAACTGCTGGTTTAAGCGTCTGAACACTAGTTAACTGCTGGTTTAAGTGTCTGAACACTAGTTAACTGCTGGTTTAGTGTCTGAACACTAGTTAACTGCAGGTTTAAGTGTCTGAACACTAGTTAACTGCTGGTTTAGGTGTATGAACACTAGTTATCTAATGGTTTAAGCGTCTGAACACTAGTTAAGTTCTGGTTTAAGTGTCTGAACACTAGTTAACTGCAGGTTTAAGCGTCTGAACACTATTTAACTGCAGGTTTAAGCGTCTGAACACTAGTTAACTGCAGGTTTAAGTGCTTGAGCACTAGTTAACTGCAGGTTTAAGCGCTTGAGCACTAGTTAAGTTCTGGTTTAAGTGTCTGAACACTAGTTAACTGCTGGTTTAAGCGTCTGAACACTAGTTAACTGCAGGTTTAAGTGTCTGAACACTAGTTAACTGCTGGTTTAAGCGTCTGAACACTAGTTAACTGCTGGTTTAAGTGTCTGAACACTAGTTAACTGCTGGTTTTAGTGTCTGAACACTAGTTAACTGCTGGTTTAGTGTCTGAACACTAGTTAACTGCTGGTTTAAGTGTCTGAACACTAGTTAACTGCAAGTTTAAGTGTTTGAGCACTAGTTAACTGCAGGTTTAAGCGCTTGAGCACTAGTTAAGTTCTGGTTAAAGCGTCTGAACCCTAGTTAACTGCTGGTTTAAGCGTCTGAACACTAGTTAACTGCAGGTTTAAGTGTCTGAACACTAGTTAACTGCTGGTTTAAGCGTCTGAACACTAGTTAACTGCAGGTTTAAGTGTCTGAACACTAGTTAACTGCTGGTTTAGGTGTCTGAACACTAGTTAACTGCTGGTTTAGGTGTCTGAACACTAGTTTACTGGTTTAAGCGTCTGAACACTAGTTAAGTTCTGGTTTAAGTGTCTGAACACTAGTTAACTGCAGGTTTAAGCACTTGAACACTAGTTAACTGCTGGTTTAAGCATCTGAACACTAGTTAACTGCAGGTTTAAGTGTCTGAACACTAGTTAACTGCTGGTTTAAGCATCTGAACACTAGTTAACTCCAGGTTTAAGCGTCTGAACACTAGTTAACTGCTGGTTTAAGTGTCTGAACACTAGTTTACTGCCAGTTTAAGTGTTTGAACAGATGTTTACTGCTTGTTTAAGTGTCTGAACACTAGTTAACTGCTGGTTTAGTGTCTGAACACTAGTTAACTGCTGGTTTAAGCGTCTGAACACTAGTTTACTGCCAGTTTAAGTGTTTGAACACTAGTTAACTGCAGGTTTAAGTGTCTGAACACTAGTTAACTGCTGGTTTAGGTGTCTGAACACTAGTTAACTGCTGGTTTAAGCGTCTGAACACTAGTTAACTGCTGGTTTAAGTGTCTGAACACTAGTTAACTGCTGGTTTAGTGTCTGAACACTAGTTAACTGCTGGTTTAAGTGTCTGAACACTAGTTTACTGCCAGTTTAAGTGTTTGAACACTAGTTAACTGCAGGTTTAAGTGTCTGAACACTAGTTAACTGCTGGTTTAAGCGTCTGAACACTAGTTAACTGCAGGTTTAAGTGTCTGAACACTAGTTAACTGCTGGTTTAGGTGTCTGAACACTAGTTAACTGCTGGTTTAAGCGTCTGAACACTAGTTAACTGCTGGTTTAGTGTCTGAACACTAGTTAACTGCTGGTTTTAGTGTCTGAACACTATTTTACTGCTGGTTTGGAGTAAGAGCATTTGATCTCAGCCTCCAACTCAAGTTTTTTTTAACAATATTTAGCTTGTTTTGTCTTATTTTAAGTCATTTTCAGTCATCTCGAGGCCTGAACAGCGACAGATTTCCACACGGATGTAATGAGAATCATGGGAAAAAGCAAACCTCTATGATATAGTCCTTGCCGTCTTTGCCGTGGACGGCTTTGACAGCGCAGATGTCCAAACCGCCGAACATCTCCGCACACGAGTCCACCCACACACGATACCTACAGACACAGAACATGATGATCTGAGCGTCAAACACCTGCTGGGATCAGTGTGACGTGTTTGAGTGGCACCTGTCCGTCATGGCGATCTGCTCCAGCATGGCTGAACCCGTGTTGGCCTTCCAGTTTCCAGAGATGGACGTCCTCCTGAAACAAACATACTTCATGCTTCAAACATTCTTGATTTCAGAATGTTTATATATTTGTGCTGGAAAACACATTACTAAAATATGTGATGGGTAAAAAGGCATATAAAAAAAAAAAGTCAAGTGTGTGAAGTATGAACACACACACAGCTCTCCGGTCACATGACATCACATCTGTGCAGTGCCACACCACCGGCGGCTCTGCTTTTACCCACAAACCCCAGCGCAGTAGCAGGTTCTCACATGTACGCTTTGTAGTTGCTGCCGATCTTCTGGATGCGGATGTCGTACTTGGAGTCCACGAAGGGTTCGGCCGTGGCGTAGGTTTTAGCGATCGCCACCACACTGGTGATGTCCTGGAAGTCATTCGCCGTCTCCACCTTTATCTGCCGAAACACAAAATATAAGCACCTTTCATTTCATTCATACTATATTAACTGCAAGTACAGTGTTTTAAAACGATACACTTCTTTTCACTTCAGCCTCACATGACAATAGAGTACAATAGAGTACATGACAAATGTATTCTACTATCGTTTACTTAGAAAACCTCTGATTTACTTTAAACGGACCCGTGACCCACAGCTCACTGATAAACTTCTGGAGGCACTTCCTGTGCTTCAGGAAATCACTGACAATGACAAGACATGAACATGACCCCGTGACCCCCGTGACTGTGCTAGTGATGAGTCACAATGACTGTCAGCAAACAGTTCATTAGTTAGGTTGAATAATTCGTTTTTTCTTATTTATTAATGTTTTTAATGATCCCTCAGAAATCATTCTACACTACCATTCAAAAGTTTGGGGTAAAAATTGTTTTAATGATCAAAAGTGACAATAAAGACATTTATAATGTTACAAAAGATTCTATTTCAAATAAATGCTGTTCTTTTGAACTTTCTCTTCATCAAGGGGGAGTGATGAGATGGAGACGGTGATTGTGAAACGTCATTTCACTCTTCTAGAACATTGTGATGTGGAAAACCCCATCATGCCCTCCACCCAGACCTCTGAGACACTGATCTGAGATCATGAGCACGACTGACCTCCACCCCCACACACACACACACACACACACACAAGCAGGTTTGTTTTGCTATCTTAGTGAGGACATTGCATAGACTTCCATTGATTTTATATCAGGTCAATGATATTTTCTATCACCTAACCCAACCCCTACTCCTGAACAGAAACATGTGACCACCACTAGATTTAAATAAAAACATATTTTGGTTGATTTAAAACTAGTAAGGAGCAGTCAATGTCTCACTAGTGGGTTGTGAAAATATTTCACAATATAAGTGAGGACATTTGGTCCTCAAGTAAAGTCAAAACAAGTACACACACACACACACATCACACACTTTACATAAACACACACAGACACACACTCACTCACTCACACTCGCACACACTGTACATAAACACACACACTGTACATAAACACACACTTGCTCACACACACACTGTACACACGCACACACACACACTCATTCACACTCATCTCACACACACTCATCACACACACACACACACACACACTCACACAGACTGTACATAAACAGAAAGACTTGGAACCTTGTACATTTTTAACTGAATATATGTTAATATGATTAAAGGGTTAGTTCACCCAAAAATGAAGATTCTGTCATTAATTTCTCCCCCTCATGTCGTTCCACACCTGTAAGGCCTTCGTTCATCTTCAGAACAAATTAAGATATTTTTGATGAAATCTGATGGCTCAGTGAGGCCTGCATTGACAGCAAGACAATTTACACTTTCAAGGTCCAGAAAGGTACTAAAGACATATTTAAAATAGTCATGTGACTGCAGTTGTTCAAGCTTAATGTTATGAAGCGATGACAATACTTTTTTGTGCAGCAAAAAAAACAAAATAACGACTTTATTCAACAATCTCTAGTGATGGGTGATTCCAAAACACTGCTTCATGAAGCTTTACGAATCTTTTGTTTCGAATCAGTGATTCGGATGGCGTATCAAACTGTCACGTGAACTATTGAAGTTTCAAAACACTTATGACGTAACGAAGCCTCGTTTACTGAAATCATGTGATTTTGGCGCTCGCTCCGAACTACTGATTTGAAACAAAAAATTCGTAAAGCTTCATGAAGCAGTGTTTTTTGAATCACCCATCACTAGATATTGTTGAATAAAGTCATTATTTTGGTTTTTTTTTTGCTGCACAAAAAGTATTCTTGTCACTTTATAACATTAAGGTTGAACGACTGCAGTCACATGACTGTTTTAAATATGTCTTTAGTAGATTTCTGGGCATCTGAAAGTGTAAATTGTCTTGCTGTCAATGCAGGCCTCACTGAGCCATCAGATTTCATCAAAAATATCTTAATTTGTTCTGAAGATGAACGAAGGTCTTACGGGTGTGGAACAACATGAGGGCGAGTAATTAATGACTGACATTGTATTTTTGGGTGAACTAACCCTTTAAGATCTATAGTTAACGCTCTTGGTGTGAACAGGCCTTCAGTGTGATTAATCAACGGCCCTCATCTGAGATCTGGCCAATCAAAACAGAGCTTCACAGATGGACCAATCAGAGGGCAGTACGGGATGACGTCATCAAGATCATACCTTTCCCATGCCGGCATAGGCGTGTCCCATCTTCACCACCACTGGGAATGTTGCTGTGGGCAGCTGGAGGAGAGAAGAGAAGCAGATGAGAACACACACACACACACACACAGAGGTATTTTAGGGTGATGTTGGTTTTATCGTGACTGAAATGTTCTGGGAACAGGATGTGAGGAGACCGCGGGGTTTGGGTAAACGAATGACGCCCAGTGATTCCAAACATTCACACAAACACACCTGATCAAGCAATACTGACACACAACAGCGTCACATGATCAGAGAGTCAGTCTGAACCGGTTGAAGAATCAGTTTGAGAGTCATTTATCTGATGCTTTATGACCTGAGGTCAGTGAAAGAGCTGAAGCTGGAGCAGAACGATAAACTCAGTCGAGAGTGACGCGGCTGTTTCATAACGCAGATAAAAGACACTATCAGTGAAAACACAAGTGTGAAAACATCTCAAAAACTCTGAATGTGCAACGGCTTTGAGGAATTCCCCTCACACACACACACACACACACACACACACACACACTCACACACACTCACACACACACACTCACACACACACACTCACACACACACACACTCACACACACTCACACACACACACTCACACACACACACACACACACACACACTCACACACTCACACACACACACACACACACACACACACACACACACTCACACACACACACACACACTCACACACTCACACACACACACACACACACACTCACACACACACACACACACTCACACACTCACACACACACTCACACACACACACACACACACACTCACACACACACACACACACACTCACGTCTGTTAAAGTGCCCATATGAGGGCAGGTTTGGCTGAACACAGCGGCGTTTCCTCTACGAGAGACGAGCAGCCAATTATCTGTCTCCGTCTGTCTGCTGAAGGGCATCACCACATCCCTCCACATTCCCAGACTATCCTTCCGGAAGAGCGTCCCGCTGTACAGCAGGTCGCAGTCACACACACCAGAACACGAACATGAACACAATCCTCTGACACACAACACAAACACGACAAAAGTCAAAACACGAGTGTTAAATGCACACAGATGTGCGGGTCAGTGTAGTGCGCACTAATGAGGGCTCAGTTCCCTCCAGCAGCTGCTCTCAAATAAATCACTTTTCCAGTCGGAACAATTATCAGACTCACACGTCTGGAAGAGCTTTCACAACATTTACTGTAACCGCCGGCCGGCAGGTAGACGACAGAGAGACGCCAGAAGAGAGAAAAACACACTGAGTAAAAGTGAAAGAGAGAAAGAGGTGGCAGAATCCTGCCGGCCGGACTGAGTCACTGGATTCACAAACGCTCCGGTGTCACATTCCAGCGCTCCAGTGGTCAGTGTAGGCGAGAGCGATGGCCGAGATGATCCTGACGTTTTAACATGTTACTGTGGTAAATAAACTCAAACACGCGTCTGGAGCCCATTATCACCTGCTCCTGATCCGATCACACACGGAACGTTCCAGAGTGGAAAACTCTCTCTGAAGTGACACTTTACTGAGTGACGTTTGAGTGTGTTTCCTCTGGACAGACAAGCTGTCTATCTATCTATCTATCCATCTATCTATCTATCTATCTATCTATCTATCTATCAAGTGGTGCAGCTGCTGAACGTGTCCTGATGATCCTTTGGAAGAAAGATGCTTGACGTCTGATTAAAGACGGAGATTATACACTGGATGAGGAGAAGCAGACGCTTGCGGGCGATTGAGGGGCTCTGATGTCCACTTATGGTCAAACACAAGTTCAGGATCTGAATGTCCCGCTTGAGGAACGTGAGGATCAGCGATCAGGATCAGCAGGTCCGGCTCTGGTCCATGTTTAGACCAGCCCTGCTGCCGTCTGCTTTCATTCAGGTCTCTGGTCAGGCGTTTGGACACATCAGAGGCGAGCGGCAGGTTTGGGAACAGCTGGATGACGCTGTAGATCTATATTTAGCTGCGGACAGCTCCGTTCGGTTCATTTGCCTTCACTACTGAGGTTTCGCTTTGAATCTCCACAGCTGCTCGGATCTCCATAAGGAGCAAAACAGCAGAAGCTCGAGAACATAAATCCATAAACCTCAGTCAGAAGAAGTGAAGGTAAAGTTAGATTATAGGATCCGCCTGAAACATCTGATCATGGTGATGTGGTGATATGGATTCAGACTACAGTCACGTCAGGTTTATTTATACAGTAGATCTCTTTAGAGCAGCAGCTTTACAGTATTAAACATGAAAAACAGCATCAGCATCAGTTAGAATCACAGCTTCAGTTCCACTATGAAGCGTCTCTCAGTGTGTTCATGTTTTCACCCGCGTCTGACCTCGACCGCCTGAATGGAAGAAATGAACCGGAGAAGATTCACACCTCAGAAAAGGCGGAGACTCAGAGCCACACCCACCTGTTACATCATCACCAATGGGAGTTCACAGGTGTTTAACCAGCCAGAGCGAGAGTTCGAACTCCCGGATTGAAATAATGAAACACTTTCACCTCCAATCAATTCATCATGGAGAAAATCAAGTCCCATTTTCTTCTTATTAAATATGATTTTTCACTCCCCTCACGTCAGCAGCAGCTGTGCTTCAGTAACAGACTCTGATTGTTGAGTCAGGAATCGCCTGCGCTCACTTTACACACAGTTCAATACAGTTCAGCTGTATGTAAAGATCTCTGGTGAAATACAGCATGTTGATGTTGAGACTCTGAGGACTAATCTGACATGATTTCCAGCGGATGTTGTGCTGATAAACACTAAGCAGCAAAAAATGCTTTGGACTCTTATTGTGACGTTGCCAACAATTATAAATGTATGTGTGTGTATTTATAGCTGGAGTCCCTGCAGAGGCTCCGCCTCCAGCTTCCTCCACCCACCAGCGCTGACACTCTGACCTCTGACCTCTGACCCTGACCGGACTTGACTCACACACACTAGTTTAATGTGAAACCACCTCGTTTACAAGAAACCCAGAGCCAGCGCAACACCAAACTGAGAACTTCAGTGGTTTTCAATCTTTAGATCCTCCTCGTGCGACGGACCCCATCCTAACATTTAAACGGCAGCTATATATTTATATATATTCATGTACAGTATAAAGAGCCAATTAATACTGTGAAAAATGAATATTATAAATGTGTAAAATATTTAGTTTCTATTACATTACATCACCGTGTTTACTCACTGTAGTACTGTACTGCTAGATGTAAGTTAGACGTATTTTATTCATTTATTTATTTTTGTCAAATTATTTTAATCAAATGTATTATTCTATTATTTATTTAAATCAAATTTCATATATTTATTTTAATCAAATTAATTATTTAGTTACTTTGTTTAACTTTTCTTATTTTTACTCATTTTAATCAAGTTTTATTTGTATTATTTATTTATTTCTTTATTTAAATAAAATGTTATTTATTTAAAATAATTTTTAATAGATTTAGTTCGTTTAATCTTTATTTCTGTTAGTTTTCTTGTTTTTATTTATTAAGTTTTATTATTTATTTATTTTAATTGCTGTTAATAAAATGTATTACTTTATTATTTACTTATATCAAATTCTATTCATTTATTTTAAATGGTTTTATTTATTTATTTTATTTTTAACTAATTTTTTATTTTATTTTAATCAAATGTAATTATTTAGTTAGTTTAATCTTATTTTTATTTCTCATTTTTAAATTTTTTCCACTGCTTTTCTTACTTTTATTTACTTAAATCAAGTTTTATTTATTTTAATTTCTTTTAATAAAATGTATCACTTTATTATTTATTTATATCAAATGGTTTCATTTATTTATCTAAATAAAAATGTATTTACATTTTCATTTTATTTTATTTAAATCATTTTATTTTATTCTATTGTATTAATTTCTTATTTAGTTAAAAAATATTTATTTTAATTAATGTTTTATTTTAATCAAATGTATTTATTTATTTAGTTCGTTTAATCTTATTTTTATTTTTTCATTTTTTACACTGCTTTTCTCTAAACTTTTCCACAGACCCCCTATCGCTCCCTTGCGGTCCCCGGAGCCCGTCTGTACCCCTGAAATAAATGTTCCTCCACAAGCGTCTGATGCGTCAGATAAAACCACCGAAAGCAGCTGAGTTTGCTGAAGGGTTTGGTTTGGAGACCCGCTGGACTCTATAACAGCAGAGGCATTTCCTCTGACTCACGGCCTCCGTTTAGGAGAACAAATATAGACACATGTACCCCCGTCACGTCTCAAACTCAACTTTCACATGCATGTCCTGAACCGAAGACGTAAAGTTCACATTTATTCATGTTGCGGCACATTTCTCAATATAAGAGCCACGGACTCACTGATGGGAGCCTCTTCCCGTTTTATTCCCTGGTCAGTTCACGTCACTCACAGAGACTTCTAGATTCAGACCGTCACCAACTCGACCATACAATGTACTTACGCAACCCGTCGCAGTGAGATCGGCCTGCGATATCTCCACCCGCGCCCAAACACACCGAGATCAACATCATTACGGCCAATTCATGAGTTCAGACCCACACTGGAGGATTATGGGATTGTGTTTACTGGCTGCATTAGTGTAAAACACAGCAGTGGTACGAGCAGATCTGTAGTTTTCCATCACAGAAACTGAACCAACACATGAAGAATGTTCAGAAACCAGAGCGAATCTGGCCTAATCGCATTTAAATATTTGCAAAATGATGAAATGTGTGTCTACTCTTCAACAAGTCATCATGCAGTACATATTTAATAAAGACCACAAGGAAAACATGAGCGAAGTGAAGGAGAATGTGCATCACCGCTCTCGTATGATCAGAAAAACATCACGAAAACAAAAACTGGAAACAAAATGAATCTAAAATAAAACGGTAACACTTCACAATAAGGTTGGCTAATGCATTAACTGACAACAATAGAGATGCACCGATATATATCGGCCAATAATCACTGATAGTCAGGGCCGATTTATCCTGTCAGTCAAAAGAGGGCAGGAAAATGCACTGCATTTGTGCAAATGCTAAGAAACCAGTTTGATCTTCAATATTAATAGTAATTATATGAATTAACAACATTCAGAAATGTTAATTTAATCTTCAGAATTTAGTTAATGTGTGTTCATATTAATTTGACTGTGTTTATGTTTATAACTGATACCAGTTACTCTGAAACAAGTTTTTATTTGCATTTCTATCAAAATATAATAATTAAAAATATAATGATTAATTATTAATTATAATGAAACTATCCTTCATTTAAAAGAAGGTATAAAAGGCAGAACCCCCAAACTATCGGTATCAGACATCGCTCTGAATAATCGGCTATCGTATCGGTGGAGAAATGTAGTATCGGTGCATCTCTAAACAACAAGCAGTATTAATTAATGTTTGTTAATGTTAATAAAAATACAACTGTTCATTGTTATAGTTTATGTTACAGTTAACAATAACTAAAGTATTTTTCATTGTTAGTTCATGTTAACTTATATAGTTGACTGAAGTAAACAAATGGAAAAGTTTTTCCAATAAAATTAATTAATTTTTAATTACTACAGAATTCCAATACTTCCATTGGACTTTATTATTCATATTTTCCATACTTTAGAATAATAAAGAATGAGGCTGTGTGTTCAAACTGGTATTGTGAGTCACTGAGGTTTTTTGGGAGGGTTTTCACCCTAAAGCCACAGTATCACAACATGTCTGTTCCTTTCCACAAAGACTCGATTTTCCGCCTCAATCTGCTGCCTCATAGTGGAAATAAGTGTCTCAAAACAGAGGCAAAAAAAAAAACAACATATTTATGAAGTCACTTCCATTACGTCATGCGCCTGTTATGTTAATCGGCGCGCGCTGTGATTGGTGGAGGGCTGCAGCGCTCGCGCGTGACGTTCCCGCTGGCGCACTATATGTACTTCGAGCCTAAAGAGCTCTGACAGCAGTGTGCACGCGAGGCGCGTTCTAGTCTAACAGCACGGGAGCTTTAACAGCCGCATTACACTTCAAAATGAAGCCTTGTTTGGTGCTCGTGTTCCTTCTGTTCTCCCTCGTCTGTCTGATGTACCAGGCGTCGGACGCGTGTTCATGCGCGATGTCTCATCCACAGGAGGCGTACTGCAACTCCGACATCGGTAAGAAACCACGAGTGTGTGTGTGTGTGTGTGTGTGTGTGAGGGGTTAAAGTGCGTGAGCAGGACATTAGAGCGAGTTATTCACTTTGCATATTATGTAACAGACCATATTTACTCAACATCAGCGCGCGCAGATGTTCTTCACCCGAGCGCGTCTGTTTTCCTAAAGGATTTGATAGCGTTGCGTTATAGCGGCGCGTTATCAAATAGAAACGATTAAAATATCGTTAAAACTCAAGTGCGTCATTGCGCGTTTACACGCAAACACGACAAGCGTAAAGTTTTCGCGGTATCCATGGCAACAAACGCCAGCCAGCGCGAGCGCAAGAACGCTGGACGGAGCTGTTGTTTTTCCACACTTTTCCTCATATTTGATAAATGAACGCAGACGCTTCAGCAGGACAGTGATTCCTAAAATATCCAGTTATTAGCATGTTTGTGGTTTTCTGCAGGGATGTTAAAGAGCAAACTCAGTATTTACACTTGACCGATGATTCAGACGATCAACAGGCAGCAGCTGGGCACAGCGAGTGAATGCAGCGCTACATTCCATTCTTTACAATGGTTTTCTATGGGAGGAAACGTGAAACTTTGCTTGTCGAGTTCATATTCTGCATCATATACTGAGTTTGGTCTTCTTACATCACTGCACTGGTCCATCTCAAGCGTTTCTCGCGTTAAGCGTTTCAGAATATCTGGGATGTTTTAATGGTCTTGAAGGGTTTCACTCGTCTTTCAGAAGGGTTAAATGAAGACAGGTGAATGATGGAGAACAGGACCAGCGCAGTCATACATCTGAATCAGTGCAGCACATCTGCTCTGGAAAACGATAGAATCCAGCAGAAAACCATCAACCCTGAGTTCAGAGCTTCTCAAACCGCGTCTGTCAGTCGATTCGCTGATTTTAAAAGACTTTAATTAATAAAAGCATTGAAATCAGTTCACACCAAGAACAGAAAATATAACGATAACTATAATAACTATCTACACCAATGCGATATCGTTCTGTTTATTATAAGCGCTCTCCGGTTTTGTCGTCTGTCTCTTTAAATGCTCAAGCTCTTTAAAGCAGGACGGATTCTGATTGGCTGTCAGTGTTTTTATCGTTCATCAGCTGGAAAAAAAATCGCTCTGAAAGTGATTCCAACAATATTGTTCCTCTGTGTTGTTATCGTTATAGTTGAGTTAAGGCTCGTTTACACCAAGAACAATAACTATAATGATAAATATAACAATATCTATAACGATAACTATAACGATATCTATAACGATAACTATAATGATATCTATAACAATATCTATAACAATAATTAAATTAGCGTCTACACCAGCAGACGAAATATCGTTCTGTTTATTAAAGGCGTGGTGCAGTTGTGTCGTCTGTCGCTTTAAATGCTTGAGCTCTTTAAAGCAGGATGGATTCTGATTGGCTGTCAGTGTTTTATTGTTTCTTTAACTGGAAAAAATCGCTCTAAAAAGTGATTCTAACGATATTGCTCCTCTGTGTTGTAATCGCGATAGTTGTGATATAGACTTCGCTATTCTCATAGAGTTAAGGCTCGTTCACACCAAGAACGATAACGATAACTATAATGATATCTATAACAATAACTATAACGATATTGTTAACGATAACAATAACGATATCTATAACGATAACTAAAACAATAACGATAACTATAACAATGTATATAACGATATCTATAACGATAACTAAAACAATAACGATAACTATAACAATGTATATAACGATATCTATAACGATAACTATAACGATAACTAAAACAATAACGATAACTATAACAATGTATATAAGGATATCTATAATGATAGCTATAACGATATCTATACAAAGATATCTATAACAGTATCTATATTAGAATCCACTCCAGCGGATGATATTGTTCTGTTTCTTAAAAGTTCGCTGCAGTTTTATCGTCTGTCACTTTAAATGGTCGAGCTCTTTAAAGCAGGATGGATTCTGATTGGCTGTCAGTGTTTTTATCGTTCATCAGCTGAAAAAAAATCGCTCTAAAAGTGATTCCAACGATATTGATTTTGCTCAGATTTGGGGTTCTGAAAACATTATAATGGGCTTTACTTTCTTAACACACTTTCTGGTCAAAGAATGTAACGACTTACTCCTTCATCCTTTTTCGCTGACATCATCAATCCCTCTTATTTATCAATCACCTTTCAAATATTTTATCTCACTATTTCAGCGTTTCATGTTGACTTTAGCGTTTATGCTACATTTCACGCCTCTCACTTTGGGTTTCCTCGTCTGCGCTCTGATGGGGAATCGTGGGTCGGACAACCACAAAATCCCGTTTCGAGATCCCGCTCATGAGCCGAGTGTGGAAATGGGAGCCGGACTGTCTGGTTAAGAGGCCACGTATGACTTGCATACTGATGATGTGTTTGTGGATAAACTAGATATTGAGATGTCCCATAAAATGTGACTTTGGCTTTGTGCTGGTATTCATGCTGTATGAAAGGCAAAGACTGCGGCTATTGTGAGCGTGTCTGAATCGGTGGCCGGACGCCAGGCGTGCAGATTTCCTCCAGTACTACAGAATGCAGAAGGCTTTGCTTTCTGCTGCCATGTGTAACATATTTCCAGGGGCATCAGATGGAGCAATGGCTTCTGGGTAACAAAGAGCTGTAGAGAGCGGAGCATTTTAAACCTATATGAGGCGAGATACTCCACTCATATGCTCCTACATTATGCACAATTAATAATGCATCCAAATCAGCGAATGAAACGCAGAAATTAAAGTTTTCATTTAGCCGAAAAACAGTTTTAAAACTGCACATTAGGAAGTTTTTATACTTTTTAATGATATAATTACATTTCGAAAACTGAAACCGAAAATAATGTTTATTTAATTATCAATTAATTCATCAAATTTATTTAATAATCAACAAACGGAGTTGTATCCAAACATTAAATTGCACATAAGGCAGTTTTTCTACTTCAAAATTTCACGTTTAATCCGAAGTGTTACTTGCCGTAATTGTTTGTGAAATTTACTAGCAATTACTAGCAATAAAAGTGAAAATTACGTTAAATAATGAAGACATCAGTAAAAATTAAGTAAAATTGTAATGAATATGTAATATAGTGTATGTTTATTAGAATCACAGTTATTTTTTCAACCTAAGAAACTAATTTCAGACAAAACTTTTTTTCCGAAATATTTTCGGTTGACGAACATTCGGTGCATCACTATGCACAATTATTGCTGCTTTGTGACTATAACGATAAATATAACGATATCTATAACGATAACTATAACAATATCTATAACGATAACTAACGATGTCTATAACAATATCTATAACGATATCTATAACAATAACTAACGATGTTTATAACAATATCTATAACGATAACTAACGATATCTATAACGATAACTAACAATGTCTATAACAATATCTATAACGATAACTAACAATGTTTATAACAATATCTATAACGATAAATATAATGATATCTATAACGATAACTATAACAATAACTATAACGATATCTATAACGATATCTATAACAACTATAACGATATCTATAACGATAACTAACGATGTTTATAATAAGAATATCTATAACGATAACTATAACAATAACTATAACAATATCTATAACGATAACTGTAATAATATCTATAACATTCTATCTAGCCTATAACAATAATTATATTAGCATCTACATCAGTGGATGATATCGTTCTGTTTATTAAAACCGTGCTGCAGTTGTGTCATTACGTTTCGAAAACTGAAACCAAAAATAGTGTTTATTTAGTGAAAATTGTTTCTACACCAATTTTTTGTACGTTAAATAATGATGACATCAGTAAAAATTAGGTAAAAATATAATGAATATGTAATATAGTGTATATGTTTATTAGAATCAGAGTTATTATTATTTCAACCTAAGAAACATAGTGATGCCGAACATTCGGTGCATCACTATGCACAATTATTGCTGCTTTGTAATTAAGGATCAGTCCTTCAGAAGGCAGTTTAGAGCCGTTCCTGTCCGTCTCGTTTCTTTCATTTGACTTCAAAGTGTCGGGCGGATGGATGATGGTGACTCATGTGTTTAAGTACCTCGCGCTCTGTAATCAACTCACGGGAGATGAATCACAAATGTGCTCCTTAAATCATGAAATCACAGAACAGAGGAGGCAGAGACGGAGCAACACGCACAAACTGTGAAAAACCATCAGCGGCTTCAGCGCCAGACCCACATTCCACATCTACACACATTAAACATGCCTTTCCCACTCCATTATAGCAATTTTCTGCCAATATGGCCTCTGCACAGCTCCAGAATGAGTTTAGCAGTGCCGATCTCGCATGTAGCCTCAGTTGGCAGGGCTTTTGAAGGCAATTGAAACGCTCTATTCACTCTGGAGCGCCGCACTAAAGGCCTTTCAAGCTCCAGATTAGTGTTTTGCCCTACACTTTGGCCCCTGGAGTTTAATATCCCGCCAACGGAGGTCTGGTTCCCATCTGACGTGGCGATGGGGTGAGATGCTCTGGACGCAGTTAAACATCACAGAAACTGATACATAAATGGAAAATAATTTATGAATTTGGCAGATGCTTTTATCCAAAGCCACTTATATCGCATTCACATTTGTTCAGTTCTTGCTTTCCCTGGGAATCGAACCCATGACCTTGGCGTTGCTAGTGGCAGGATCTACTGTTTGATATATAGTGTACATGTTAATTTCGTTAACAAAAACTACAGCAAAAAAATGTTCGTTGACGACTTTTTTTTCCATGACTAAGACGAGATGACATCATTAAGTGTAAGTATGTTTCCATCCACCTATTTTTGGGATGTTGCATAAAAAACGCTGGATGGAAATGCGCATAAAAACATGCGCTCAATTGAGATAACATAAACTACGACAGAAACACATTTACTGAATAAATCCCTCACTAAACTCAAATGACTTTGCCTCAGCAGAGGCTGTGATTGGATAACTGCACTAACCAGTGGACCGATCACATCGCAGCATCTCAAATGTTGGTTTGGTGGTTCTGAAACGCCTGAGTCAAAGTCTGTCATCAGAATGATTTGGTTTAATTCCCTCCAGAAGCGTCTCACACGATTGTGTTCCCAAACACCAGCATCCGAACGCAAGATCACATGACAGCGTTTATTGTGTTTCGTCTGACGCTCTGAGACCAACTCATTTATGATGGAGGGAAAAAGAGCCGATTGCAGAAAATTACATTTTTATTACTGATATTTTGCACCAGTTTCCCGGGAAGTGACGATTTTGTTCTCTGGAACACATGGGATGGAAACTCTGCTTTATTAGCAAATGTTTTATACCATATTCCAATTCTGCGCAAGTTAAATACGCAAATTTGAATGGAAACACAGCTACTGACTATCTCAACATGCAGTATTGTTTACAAAAAAGACAACACTAAAACTTAATAAAAAAAATAAAATCTCTACAATTTCTAAAACACTTAAAAGGACACATTTTCTGCTTAGTGTTTTACTTAATCTTCTCAATCTGGCAACCATGCGCTCGCGCTCTCTCTCCACTGAGAATATGATCTGAAAACATGACAAACGTATGTTTGAGTTTATTGAGATATTCTGCTCAAATTAACATGTCGTAAAACCAGTCTGTGTTCCTTCACGAGCCACTTGTGTGACTAAATCTGCGATTAAACCTTCAGCGATGAACTGTAATAAATCCAAACATGAATCTCAACTTTGTTGTTGGCGATTTATTGGCTATAATGCCCTTTTTCACAAGATGTAATATAAGTCTCTGGTGTCCCCAGAATGTGTCTGTGAAGTTTCAGCTCAAAATACCCCACAGATCATTTATTATAGCTTGTCAAATTTGCCCCTATTTGGGTGTGAGCAAAAACACGCTGTTTTTGTGTGTGTCCCTTTAAATGCAAATGAGCTGCTGCTCCCGCCCCATTTCCAGAAGAGGGCGGAGCTTTAACAGCTCAACAACAACAAAGCTGGAGAATCTCACGCAGCCAAAATGAGGATTGTCAGTAACGGTGTTCAGCCTTACATTGTTCAAACCGGAGTCGACACTGATGGAGAGACTCAGGAAGAAGTTACAACTTTTAGACGTTTCTGAATGGTTAGTGGATAAATTTATGTAGTTGCTGTGGAGTTGATTCAACTAGCATGTGCCGTCATGTTAATCTTTTGTGCAAATCCAGCATTGAATTGACCCTCGTTTGTGAAGCAGTCCGGCGTAAAATGACGGCATGTCAACAACACTCTACTACAACTCTTCCTCTTCTCTAAAGCAGCCCAACATGGCCACACCCCCTTTGTTGCGTGTTCTCGGGGGCGGGTTTATGTAAATTATAGGGTTAGTGATGTCACTCAAGAAGCTCGTTGTAGTCCCTACCAGCCGTTTGTTGTAGTCCTTAAACAGTGATTTCTGTAAAAGAAAATATCTCCTTTGCATTGAACTGATAATATTACAAATCAGGAAACTAGAGGAGTAAATGAGAAAAATAAAGCATGCAAATGAGTTGAAGTTTTCCTAATTAGTGCTTATAGGTGAAAGTGCAAAATTCTGATAAAAAGTTAATCAAGATGACGATTTTGAGCAAAAGTTTAACCATTTTGCAGCATGACTAAAATAGTTTTTATTGACTAAAGCTAGAATAAAACTTCCAGACTTTTAATCAAGTAAAAAACAGGATATGTTGACTAAATATGGTCCAATATTGAGTTTCCCAGTGCAGAATTACAGCGACTCCTGATCTGGTTTGGCTCGTCGGCGTGAATCACTCTCTGCAGAGGAGGATTTCTGCGCGTTAACCCATTTACCTCTCTGAGCGAACGGCCACCTACTTTCCCGAATGTAAGTCAGAGTGGTGCGCGGCTCATGAATATGCATGACTCACAGCGGGCGCGCGGCTCTGGGCTTTCATGTATGATTCAGAGGGCTTATGGAGGGGCTGACGCTCTTAAATATAGCCGCGAGGATCGACGCCCGCGGGCCAGACGGAGGGGTGGACAGGTGGACATCATAGCGAGTTTGGAATTGGGTTACATAAACATTCGCAGGCGCTCAGGGAGGTCGAGGAGTCACGGGAGAGTTCCAGAAAACCGGCACAGCGGCTCACAGCCAATCAGAGCGCGGCTCTGGAGTTCAATGGCATGACCTCTGAACCCTGAGCGTTGACGAGAGGGTCAAACCTATTAGAGAACATGAAGGCGCGAGTTTCTGATTAAATGCTTCTGTTTCTCTGAGACGTCAATCATTTGTGTCACTCATTACAGCATCTAAACGGAATGTGAGAGCGCGTGGACGTCAAAGTTTTGCCCTTAAAAGGTCACATTAGTTAACTAAAACTGAGCAATACATTAATTTGTTACAGTATTTAACGTTAGTTAATGAAGAAGTTCATATTAGCTCAGGTCCATTAAATAATATCTATAGATACAACTTTGAACGAATGTTCTATTAACGTTACTGGAAGAACGTTTGTTGCCAGAACGTTCCCTGTGAGCTGATAATGGCAGCAGGAATGAACTTTTCCTTTGTTTTTTTTTCACCGGTCTGAGGAATGTGAGCCTCAAAGAATTCCGGGAAGGAAATTCCAGGAGATAACAAGCATTCCAGCGTCAGTCTCTCTCAGAGCAGGTGATCCGCAGACGGGCACAGGAACCGCCATTGACTGCTGTAAATGAGGCGTCCCGCGTGTGACATGAGTGAGGGTCTGCAGGGCGCGTGTCAGGTTACCGACGGGAGACTTGTGTGCGTTTGCAGGGGATTATGGGAGAGAGGCTGCTCGTATTGACATGGCCTCATTCTGCGGTCTCTGAGGAAGCAGTCTAGTTCAGCGCCACACACTTCACACACTTTCTAAACAGGAATATTTATATATTTAAATTCAGAAAAATACAGTTAAAATATATGAAAAAAATATTTAAAAAATCTTTTAAAAACAATCATATATATGTATATAGATATTGATATATTATATAAATTATATAAATATATATATACATTTATTATATAATGTTTATATCTTTAAATTAAAAAAATACAGTTAAATTTTATAATACACAATTAATATAAAATATATTAAAAAAAGTATATATTAAAAAGGGGGAATATTTTCAAAAAACATTTATTTTATTTTATGAAATGAATGTCTTTTGTGGTTATCAGTCATTGCCAGTACAGCCACAGCGGCTCAATTGCTTGATTTTGATCATATTGATCATGTGATACTCCTTCATCTCGTCACTCGTCTTCCTCAGACAGGCTGAAATACTGCATTCATTCATGTGATCGAGTTGTTTTTAAGCCATAAAACAACAAAAATCTGACCATCTGAGATGTTTTTTCCCCACTTGTCTCAATGCATTCTGGGATTGTTTTATCTGTGAAGTGTACATGTACTCAGCATAGTTCTGAAACGGCCCGCATGCTCCCATGATGCTTCAGTGTTGTCTGTGGTTGGGTCTGATCGTGACTCTGTGTGTGTTTGCAGTGATCAGGGCAAAAGTGGTGGGCAAGAAACTCCTGGACGACCGTCCGTTCGGAACCATGCGCTACACCGTCAAACAGATGAAGGTGAGCTGACGCTAACACCAGACGACACACACGGAGCTGATGCTGATGAAACACATGATCATTCAGCAGCAGTGAAGGCTGAATCTCTGCTCTAGACTAAACACAGGCCCGTGCCAAACGACAAAGACAAAACATCGCAGATGTTTGTCATGTGAACTACAGCGTGTTTATTCTCAGACTTCCTGTATGTCACACGGGACCGAATCAAAACAAAGGTTTATTTAGATGTGAAATAAATCGAACACTAGCAAACACACAGACAGATTACTGCACACGGGGGTTTGTTGATTGTGTTCGTCTCGTTTGTCTGCTCTAGATGTACAAGGGCTTCGACAAGATCCAGCATGTGCAGTACATCTACACACACAACTCCGAGAGCATGTGCGGAGTCAAGTTCGACATCAACAAATACCAGTACCTGATCACAGGTGAGACGCCATCATCATCATCATCATCATCATCATCATCAGTCAGGGTTCAGATGACTGACAGCAGTGCATCATGGGAGAAACTGAACAGCTCGTCTTCATTATGATTACTTTCACAAGATTCACAGCAAACAATGTTTGACTGATTGGGGTTTTTAATGACAGCTAATTAAATGGATAGATATAAAATTGATGAATTTAAAATTAAGAAGTTATTTTACACAGTATTTGCCCAAATATAAAAGATACAACTAAAAGAAGTGTATGTTATATAAATATAATACTGTATATAACTATATATATTTGTATATACATTTATAATAAAAAGAATAATTTAAATATATAATATTATATGTTTATAAATATATAAATTAAATATACACACTCACATATGTATAAATTTAGATATTTAATATAACTATATAATAAAATATATAATTTTTATATAAATGTATAATAAAATTAAATAAAGTATTATTTTAATATATATTATTATAAAAGTTTAAATATTTAAATTAAACATTTAATGTATTATGTATATAACTATAAAATAAAATATTTATTAGATAATTATTATATATTATATTATTAAATATTTTATATAAATTTATAATAAAGTATTATTTTAATATATTATTAGAAGTTTATAAATATATAAATTAAACATACATATATAGATATTTAATATATTATATATACATTTATTATTTTTATATATATTTAAATATAGAAAATACAGTTAAAATATGTGAAACATTTAATATTTAAAAAAGATAATACATAATATTAAAAAGGGAATTTTTTAAATAACATTGTAATTTTAATTTTAATTTTTTTTATTTTAACAATATATTATATTGAATTACGTTAAATTATTCTTGTATCTTTTGAATTGCTTTATAGTTATCAGTCAGTGTCAATGCCCTGAATGTCGTGGCATGAATCGTGTGTGTTTATGATCAGATAGCCTCGTTATTGAGATCATCTAAAGATCGAACAGAGCATGTGACGCGCAGCTGTTCTGCTGCAGGTCATAATAAGACACAAACAGTCTAATATAACAGGCTAACTGGTTAATCTAACCCGAGAGAGAGAGAGAGAGAGAGAGAGAGAGAGAGAGAGAGAGAGAGGATATTTATGAAGGAACACTTATATACCCGTGCTGATGTGTTCCCGTGTCAGTCACCGAGGACTGAGATTGACCTCTGCTGTGTGTGCAGGTCGTGTTCATGACGGGAAGGTTTACACCGGTCTGTGTAACTTCAACGAGCGCTGGGAACGCTTGTCTCTGGCTCAGAAGAAGGGCATCAACCACCGCTATCAGCTGGGCTGCAACTGCAGGGTGAGTGTCACGCTGTTCCCATCCATCATATAAAGAACCGACGCCTGGATCCAGATGTTTGGCACCAGGATTAAACCACTGGCTCAGAAGCCAAACTTGAACGGTTTGGACTCAGATCTGAGACACAGAACCACTGAAGCGCAGGTTATCACTGGATCTGAGCGTCGCTTTTTATCGCTACACACATGCAGATGTTCGCTTAGCAATCAAAATCTCAACCGTTCTAGTCTAACACTGACACTTGAAGAAAATTCATGCATATTTTTGGGCGCAAATAACAAGTGCATCTCCGTAAAGACTTTACAAGGCTTTATGACGACAGACGCTCTCGCGGATAAAAGAGGATTCGGTGCTGAATGACCCGCATTCATAAAACACCTGGAAACATAAAGCTCCGCAGATGCCTTTCAATCCGTCTGGTTCCATTCACACGTTTGAAAAGCAAACACGAGCGCTGAAATGAAGGCAGGAGCTGCTGGGTTTTTAAAATTAACAGACCTGATCAAATAAAATGAATACGGCATGGCCGGGTAGGGTGGCGTCTAACATCCTAATCCATAAAATAACCGTAAAAAAAGACGATTTAAACAACTTTAAAGTTTTATGATAAACTGCTTCCAGCGTGTTTACCATAAACGCCAGTTTCAACTCAAGCAGGCCCCACCCCTTTATTCTGCGTATGAATTATTTAAATGAGGAATATTGTGAAGAAAACTCAAGATGGAGGCATTTCAGGGAGTTCAGAAACAGTGACATCACACACTAAAGACAGATGAAGATGCACAAAATGGCCTCTTTCAGTACACTGTAAAGCAAACACACTTTCCTCTGTTTGCAGATTAAGCCGTGTCACTACCTGCCCTGCTTCGTGACCTCCAAACACGAGTGCCTGTGGACGGACATGCTGTCCCACTTCGGCTACCCCGGGTATCAGTCCCGCAACTACGCCTGCATCCAGCAGAAGGAGGGCTACTGCAGCTGGTACCGAGGGATGACCACCCGCGACAAAGTGACCATCAACACCACCGACCCCTGAACCCGCCCTAACAACAATAACTAACTGCCCCACCTGATCTTCCTCTGTGTAATTAGACAGAACCACATCAGATCACGTGTGTTCAGCAACGGGTCACGTCAATTAGATGAAGCGTGAGGCCTGGAGCAGTTACCCAGCTAACAAAAACATGTTCTGAGAACGTTTCGCTAACATTCCCTATTCAGAATGTTCTCTGAACGTCCAGTTTTTAAAAAAAATCTTGGTTATATGAACGTTGAGGGAACATTCCATTGTATCATCCTTCAAGCATTATGGGAACGTTACTTCTGAATGTTCTCTGAACGTTCTGTAGAAACATTTAAAAAACATACAACTGAAACGTTTCAGAAAAAAAGATGTTTTTGTGCTAACATTTTTAAAGACCAGATAACTTTGAACGCACGCACTGGAACAACGTTTGTTCATAACGTTCTGAGAACGTTCCCTGTTAGCTGGGTAACCCCAAACGAAACGAACTGATCCTCATTAACACGACCCACTGAGATATGAAGTAATTTATAAATGCAATAATACTGCTCTTTTATAGTGATGTATTGCTTTTAAACATGATTTAAATGATATAAATTGTATATGTACGCAGATAAACGTCATGTGCCAGATTTATACTGTTCAGTATCTATTTATGATGCTCACTCTGGACTGTGCTGAAACGTTGGGTTTTGAGATGTGGTCGTTCCAGCACAAGCGCAGAGCGACGCCTGAGCGATCCGTGCGTTTGATTCTTTCCTTCTTGCTGTTTATGATATAAGCTATGAAATTGTGACTAGTATTTTTTTATTACTTTAAAACAAAGATTATAATCAGTAGATAAATCTTCTTCATATCAATGTGTTTTCTACATCTAGACCGCGCTGATGAGAGAAACCTAATGCTTCATCAATCCATTCTGAGAGTACAGAATATGAATCAAACAATAATCATGCATCAATATTGAAGTAATTCAGATCAGAACAGCTAGAATAATCATTTTTACCACTAAACTCAAGTTATTTCATCAGATTTTCTGCTCCATTCCTCCGTTAGAGGCTGAGATCAGACAGAAAAGCGTCTGAACACTAGTTAACTGCTGGTTTAAGCGTCTGAACACTAGTTAACTGCTGGTTTAAGCATCTGAACACTAGTTAACTGCTGGTTTAAGCGTCTGAACACTAGTTAACTGCTGGTTTAAGCGTCTGAACACTAGTTAACTGCTGGTTTAAGTGTTTGAACACTAGTTAACTGCTGGTTTAAGCGTCTGAACACTAGTTAACTGCTGGTTTAAGTGTCTGAACACTAGTTAACTGCTGGTTTAGTGTCTGAACACTAGTTAACTGCTGGTTTAAGTGTCTGAACACTAGTTTACTGCCAGTTTAAGTGTTTGAACACTAGTTAACTGCAGGTTTAAGTGTCTGAACACTAGTTAACTGCTGGTTTAAGCGTCTGAACACTAGTTAACTGCAGGTTTAAGTGTCTGAACACTAGTTAACTGCTGGTTTAAGCGTCTGAACACTAGTTAACTGCTGGTTTAAGTGTCTGAACACTAGTTAACTGCTGGTTTAAGTGTCTGAACACTAGTTAACTGCTGGTTTAAGCGTCTGAACACTAGTTAACTGCTGGTTTAAGCATCTGAACACTAGTTAACTGCTGGTTTAAGCGTCTGAACACTAGTTAACTGCTGGTTCAGAGTAAAAACGTTCTGTCTCAGCCTCCAACTCAAGTTTTTATAACAGTATTTTGTCTGTGTAACACAAACATTCTGCTCAGATCAGACCTGTTTTACTCTCATTGAAGAGACTGAAAGCTTGTGTGTGTGTGTATGTGTGTGTGTGTGTGTAAAAGAGAGAGATGACCATTTTTCAATTAGCAGCTTTTCAAGAATGTTTTGATTTTTAATTTCTCTGTTTTATATTTTTATAATAAAGATTGTGAAAATGGCTCTGTGACTATCTCGTCATTATTATTCTCGGAGGACTAGTTAAAGTAGTTAAAGCAGTGACTCACCATCTGTGTGTGGTCGGGGAAGAAGGTTTGCTCATTGAGCGGGAACTTCTCTGGACCCAGAGTGTGGTAGAGCTTGATCATGTGAGAGAACTGCAGAATGAAGACACAAAAACACATCAACACGAGCGTTTTCATGTTCCTGAGCCATTCATTATCATAAATCTTCCATCAAAACTTGCTCCACCTCTAAAATGTCTTTGGTAACAGCCTATAAAGTATTTCGGTAAGATTTTACAATAAGTTCCCCTTAGTTAATTGTTGGGAAGCATAGAGTGGCTTATGTCTGAAGAAAATATATTGATAATGTATGGTCTGTATAATAAATAATTATACAGAAATATTTTGATTAATATATTTAATATAATGTAATATAAATATAAAATGAGAACTTTTGCTGTAACACATTAGAGTATTTTTTATTATTGTGCATCACTATCAAACTCTATGTTCCTGTTCTCTCTGAATTGACTGAGAAGCGCTGTACGCACCACCCAGGGTTTGCTGCAGAAGTTATAGATGGAGAAGAGCGAGTTAACGCTGGGAACGGCGCCGTAGTGCAGGCCGATCACGAGGTTCCTGAAGTCCTCGCCCGGGGTCATGCTGTAGGCATGCTGGCGAACCAGCACAAAATCTGGCTTGAACGATCTGGAGAGAGAATAACAAAAACGGACGCACAGAATCATTAAAAACCAGTAGAAATGAGGATCACTGGAGCACGTCTACTGTTTGAGGTCATTATTACCGTGAACCCTTGTGCTGAAAAAACTAATCTGGCGTTTCGGGTCAGAAGGTTTTCTGTTTCTTTTTGGTAGGCCTCACTGATCTGAGCTCATGCACCTCAGTTTTACAGTGAAAAAATTATCAGAATGTTTTGGGAAGTTGTTCAGTGAGGTTTAGTCCAATGCAGTAACATTAACTAGCATTTTTAGGGAAAAAGAAAGAATGACACAACAAGAGCAGAAAGTCTCCAGAAACAGGAAGAGCAGATGATCATTAGAGACTGAACAGAAGCTCCTGGAGGAACGCAGAAGAATGTGCAGCACATGATCCGCAGCAGCTGCACCATCATATCTGTCACTGCGCTAACATGTGCTGAGAAACACACCGATAAACGCACAAAAACTCATTATGAACGTCCACCAAACGTACATTCACTATCATCATCCTGGACTGACGTGACTTCAACACATTTTCTCCAGTCGTTGAAATAGTTTGGCAAAATTTTTTAAAACAAGATGCATTTACTTCAGAAGCGTTGATTGCATTTCGTCTCGCTGCACTGATATTTTCCCCTGTTCTAATATAAACAAGATAAAAACAAGTAAATAATCTGCCAGAGCAGAAAGACAAAACACACAGATATTAAACACAATCTATGAAAACACGTCTTGGTATCGTATCGTCCTTACTCCAAGGATTTTTAGATACTTTCCTGGGAAAACAAGACAAAAATACGCATTAAGAACAGGACTCAGAAATCTGAGCAGAAAATGAGCAGCTTTCGTCAGAACCGGATCATGACGTGTGCAAAATAGCTTTAGTTTGTTCATTATCAGGTTTTTTTTTTAATGAAAATGATCAAAAGTGACAGTAAAGACATTTATAATGTCACAAAATTTCAAATAAATGCTGTTCTTTTTTAAACCTTCTACTCATCAAACAATCCTGAAAAATAAAATGTATCACAGTTTCCACAAAAATATGTCTGTTTTCAACACTGATAATAATCATAAATGTTTCTTGAGCATCAAGTCATCATATTAGAATGATTTCTGAAGGATCATGTGACACTGAAGACTGGAGTAATGATGCTGAAAATTCAGCTTTGATCACTAAATATAAATTACACTTTACTATATATTCACATAGAAAACAGCTGTTTTAAATTGGAATAATATTTCACAATTTTTTACTGTATTTTTGATCAAATAGCCCCAATCTTTTGACTGCGAGGCTGAATTTCAGCACTGCTGCACACACACTATTAATAGAGGCCTTTATTAAACTAGTGTAAGATGTCTGGATAAGTGAGGCAGGTATAAATAATCACATGTGTTTGGCAGATGACGGACATCTGAATCCAAGAGAGGCACGAGTGTGAGGAAGGACATACTGCCATACAGATAGGTTTATTAATACAGCGTCTCAAATCACATGACCCGAGCGCCAGCGGTTTCACAGAAAACCAGCTGCTGCGGAGACTTTAATCAAACACGACTGATATTAAGAAGAACCTTTTGCTCAGTGGAAAGATGTTAAAGGCTCTTCATGTTTAGGAGTGTGATTCGTTGCTGGTTAATGTGATTCTCTTCACCTGTGTGAATGATTCAAACACACATGATGGAAAAAGGTCACGCTAGTCAAGACAAACGATTGTGTTTCCACTGAAAGCTCATTTCTGTCTGGCTGAAACGGTGGAAAACAAGCTGGAAAAACAGTCTGGAATGACAATCTGCTTCCAGGCAGGAATGAGACGGAGGCTGATCTGAAGCTCGGAAGGAACCGATTCATTCAGCACAGACTGATTCACTACGAACTCAAACAAGCGTGTGTGTGTTTAGATGAGGAACTGAATCAATATGACACTCTGATTCATCTGAACACACACACACACACACACACACACACACCCGACGCTCCTGAACCCGCGTTATTACAGTTCACTAAAAAGTAAAATAGAAAAGTAAAATATATATAAAAAACATTTCTCATTTTCATTTAACTTAGTTTAATACCTAAAACAAAAAATTTATCAAAACTAAATATACATATTTAAAAAAAAAGACAAACAAAATGACTAAAACTTTAAATGAATGAAAACAGAAAATATAAAAATAAACTAATTCAAACTATGAAGACAAAACCTAGAATAATCTCCTGAAGTCACACTAGCTGAAGCTGAATGAGTCACTCAGCCTCGTTGATGAATTAACCAATCACGCGTTCTCTGAGGGATGATGTCGTCTTGCGGCGCTGATGAGTGACATCACGTAATAGAGACCACACACCTGACCACTTTGGTTCCTCCTCGGTTGGCCTGCATGTCCACCGTACAGCCGGAGTTCACGTACGACGCCAGATTGAGCTCGGAGAACTCGGCCTGAAACACACACCGCAGGCTGATTAGAGTTCAGAAGATAAATTACGACAACACTTACACTCATTCTGAGTTAGTCATGTGACTCGTGTTACCCATCAGCCCTTGTAAACTCAAGAAACGCTGGTCAGACACAGATCAGATCACACTGAGCCGAAGGAACGGACAAAAATACAAAACATAATGAGTGTTTTCAAACAGGTTTCCATTGGCCACGCCCCCAAACTCACGCCATTGGTCGGTTAAACTTCACCATTTTTGAAGGCACTGAATCACAGATATGAATTACAGATTTCTACAGTCTATAAACACAAAATCAACAATTATTTTGATGCTGTAAACCAGCGTCACACACTAACTTCATTAAGAGCCCGTTTTATTTCCGCCCGGAAAAAATGTCCGCCATTTTGAATTTTGTCCAAAACCTACTTTTGCGAACTAGTTCTAGGTTTTTCGCCCGATCAGAACCAAACCAGTGCAGAAATATTCTCTGGATTCTGAATATTAATAATTATCAAAAAAAAGTTGAAACTTCGATTCACGGCCGCTCGAAAACCATGATGTGGGCGGAGCCACTTTTACTAAAATGTCTATAACTCTTGAACGGAATGAGATATTTTCACTAAACTTGGTTCACATGTGTAGAAGCTCATTCTTTGGTCACAGTAAAAAAAATGCAGCGATTAGACACTTGGTGGCGCTATAACTTGAAAAAAACATGAAAACAGCTATAACTATGCAACTGTTAGTCCAGTTGACTTGAAATTTGGTATGCAATGTCTTGGTCCAAGGGGGCATGATGGTCTATGTGGACATTGGTGTATCTCAAAAAACATGGCCGCCATTGGCCAATTAAATTTTGAGCACTTATTAGACAAGGTTAACAGAGGCCGATCGGAACGAAACTCGGTGGGCATGTTCGACTCAGGCCCTAGAGGCCTGTGAGAATTTGGAAAGAAATTGGCCACTAGGTGGCGCTAACGAGTTTTACACCTCTGTAATCATGTGATGTTTCGCACATACATGCAATATGCATATCATTTAATAGATCTCCTCATTCTGAACAACTTTGCCTCAAGAACCAATGCTGTCAATCAAATCGTTCATTAAATATTCACGATTATGTAAAAAACATACTTTTGCGAACTAGTCCTAGGTTTTTCACCCGATCGGAATAAAAACAGTGCAGGACAATTCTCTGGACACTCTAGATCAATAATTATCAAAAAAAGTTGAACTTTACCCTTTGGGTAGCTATAACAGGGTCATTTAGAAAATGGGCGTGGCTAAATATACTCAAAAGCCTATAAATCCTAAACAAAAACTCGGAACTGCACGAAATTAGGTGAACACATGTGACATAAGATTCTGAACAAGCATGCAAACTTTTATGGAGATCGGACCATTGGTGGTGCTATAACTGTTAAAAAGCTTTAAAAACCTAAATTACGTGTTTTTACCATATTTTCATCTATGATCTAAGTGGTTACATCCTTATTAATAAAACAATGGTATTTTTATATTTATATATTTTACACCATATAAAACACCAAAATAATAGACATCAAACGGCCATTTATGCCAAACACTCAACATCAAATACAGAAGCTCAAAAGTTTGATTATGCATTTATTTGTCGTCTCAGTGAGAGAACAGCTCGTCGACTCCACATAAACATCTGTGCTTTAAAGGACACACACACACACAGATGAATGTCAAACAGCAGTTAGAGGACACACACATAAGTCACTCCTATTGGCCGGCTGGCATGGAGGCACTCGATTGGCCGGGAGCACGGGAGGTGTGCCAGACTCGCGCTGCCATGGTTACGGTCCGGGTAACGCATTCAGGCTTCTCTTGCTGGGAAAGGAAAACAGGAGAAAGTCCAAGAGACAAACTCTGGATGTTTGTTTCCTTCCCTCTTCACCTCCACGACTGAAGAGAGACGCTTCAGTTCGTCATGCAGATGTTTGAGCGCTCGCTAACCGTAATGAGGAGTTTATTAGTGTGATCTGATGTGTGAAATGTTTGAACTGCAACACAAATGATGCATTATGGGAAATGAAGTCTCTTCATGCTATTTAAAAGTTTGAGGTTTTTTTGTTTGTGTTTTTAAAGAAATTAATACTTATATTCAGTATAAGGACGCATTAAATTGATCAAAAGTGACAGTAAAGACATTTATAATGTTACAAAACATTCTCTTTCAAATAAATGCTGTTCTTTTGAACTTTCTGTTCATCAAAGAATTTCCAGAAAAACTGTTTTCATCACTGATAATAATCATAAATGTTTCTTGAGCAGCAAATCATCATATTAGAATGATTTCTGAAGGATCATGTGACACTGAAGACTGGAGTAATGATGCTGAAAATTCAGCTTTGATCACAGGAATAAATAACACTTTACTATATATTCACATAGAAAACAGCTGTTTTACACTGGAATAATATTTCACAATTTTACTGTATTTTTGATCAAATAAATGCAGCGTTGATGAGCAGAAGAGACTCTTTCAAACACATTAATAAATCTTTCAGACCCCAAACTTTTGAACATTAGCGTGTGTGTGAGAGAGAGAGATACTGACAGTCATCATTCCAAACACACACACACACACACACACACACACACAGTCCTTGGTGCTTTCCAAGGCTGCGCTGGCGTCATGATCCCATCTGGAATCCTGGCAGGTATTTTTGGAGCCGAAGCTAATGGGTGTCATTAGGGTGAAGAATGCAAGGTGCCTTTCACCTGATCACATGACCAGAGCTCATAAACACTCACACACACACACACACAGGACAAAATAACCTCCTCATCATCATATCTGTACGAACACAGTCTCAGTGGTGAAATAAGACGTAATCAGCTCACAAAAACAGCCAAACAAAATAAGTTATTTTAGTTTTTAATATTTTACTTCAGATAATGTTTTTATGTGGAGTAATGAAGATGTTTTTTATGGTTGTAGTTCTGCTCTGAGTTTGTGAAGAAAATGAATAATGTTTGAACTGAACGGACACGAGGACACACATCTGGAGCATCGGATCGGTTCCAGATGTCTGATAAAGCTCAGCTGAGGACGGCGGTCTGCTCGGCAGATGTTTGAGAACATCAGGACGGTCAGAACAAACAGCAGGACCTCCCAAGACTGTAAACGTGTCGTTCGCTCGACTCTCTCTGAACACGATCCACAGGCTCAGGCCTGGAGCGTAACACGAGCACAAAGAGCCTGTTGTGGGTCTGAAGGGTCTGTGGAGTGTTATCAAGAGCCGCAGATAAACCTCGGCCTGGAGAACAAGCCTTATCCAGAGATAAACTCACAGATGTGCACAAATGTACACTGAGACACTGAAATGAGTGAGAGTGTTTGTTTAAACTGTCTAGATGAATATAATTAAAAGTAAATAACTGGTTTTCCGAGGTCTTCTGGTTCTATAACCATCATCAGCCTGGTGCGCTCAGCCCGTTAAGCGAGCGGGAACCTGTTGGAGGAGTGTGAGACGCAGACAGCGTGTGTGTTTGTTGTGAACAGCAGCGGTTACTCAGTCGAAACACAACAACACAACGGTTCACAGATGCAGAGCTACAGATGCTATCGGCGCACGTCTAGACTCTGGGAGGGAAACGTATGAACATCTGGAGCTGCTTTCATTCATTCAGCTCACCTGCTCCACACGGATCTCGTACTCTCCGTTCAGCTTCCTTCCTCTGAAGTACTTCGCCCTGAAAAACAACACGGGAATGATGTTACTGAAGCAGAATGATCCAGAGCTGATCTCAGCCACTCGCGTCACATTCATTTCATTTCCACATCCATCAGCTCACAGAACGAGCGCACGCTTCATTTACACAGACTCGTTTAACTTCAGTGACTTTGACCCTGAAGGACAGAAAACACTGGAGCATCAATCTTTATAGAGTTATTATTATTTATAATATTATTTTTGATTATATGTTATTTATAATTATTATTTATTGATGTTATTATTATTATATTATTCATTTATTATTTATTACTAATATATATATATATTATATATTTATTATTAATTGTGTCATTATTTTAATATCATTAGTATTTATTATATTCTATTTATAAATTATTATTTATTAAATTTTTATTTATTACTATATAATTCTTTTATTTGTTTATTTTGTTATTATTATTATTATTATTATTATTATATTTATTAATAGTAGTTTATTGATGTTATTATAAGTTAATATTTATTATTATGTCATTCTTTTAATAGTATTAATATTCATTAAATTCTATATATAAATTATTATTTATTTATTATTTTATATTTATTACTATATAAATAAATATAATTTATATAACTTAAAAATAATATTAATAAATAATAAATATAATTATTAATTATTTTATTTATAAATGATTATTTGTTGATTTAATTAGTTTAACATGTATTTAGTATTATAATTTCATTATTATTATATTTTATTTTTAAAATATTTTTTACATTTATGTATTTTATTATCCTTATTATTTGTAATTTATTGGTTATTATAATTTAATATTTATTATTAATTATAATTGTCATTCTTTTAATAGTATTAATATTCATTAAATTCTATATATAAATTATTATTTATTTAATTTTTATTTTATATTTATTATTATATAAATAACAAATATAATTTATTTTGTTATTATTAAAAATAATATTATTATTATTCATTATTTTATTTATATATGATTATTTGTTGATTTAATTATCGTTTAACGTATTTAGTATTTGTTATTATATTTTCATTATTAATAATATTATATTTTATTACATTTATTATTACTCATTATATTCATTTATAATTTATTATTATTTATTTTATTAAAATTTATTATTATTAATATTATTATATAAATTGTTTACTACTTACATTTGAGTTTTTTATATTACTAATATTTTAAAAATAAAAAATTTTATAATACTATTTTTTTATATTAGCCTATATCAATTTATATTATTCCATATATTTAATTGATTATTTATTTATTTTTCTGTTATTATCTATTTTAGTCTGAACTTCAGTGTGTTTGAGCTGATTCAGGCTCTTTGACACAGAAGCAGCTGGTCTGCAGCAGAAGCTCTCAGGGACGAGGCGTGAGGTGAGAGAGAGAGAGAGAGAGAGAGGGAGAGGAGCAGCGCTGACAGCCGGACAGAAGCTGTGATTGTGTCCTCTCTCCGAGCAGCAGCGCTGGGAACGAGGCCGCGTCTCCCAGACACTCTCTGACTGCAGTCAGGAATTCCACAGAGGAAGAGAGAGACAGACAGACAGACAGATCTCAGCCTTTTTCCCAATGAAATGGCGGCCGAGACGTCCACAAACAGTAGCAATGAGTTTCCCAGACGCCGACGTCTGACTCAATATATCTCTATATGCGGAACATTCCGGCTCATTCCACATGCTTCACATTAACTCACAGGATCTGATTGGACAGATGTTTGCATGCTCCACCAGTGCTGTGGTCTGGAAGAGAAGCTGATGTGTGCTTCTCTAGCGCCACCTGCTGGTAAAACACCGGCGCTGTGATGGACTCTCACTCCCTCTAGTGGTCAAACACTGTTAGTGCTTCAGCTGCTCTCACAGACCCTCTCTATCCAACCTTCAAAAAATATATTCAGATTATGTAGCTTCATAATATGCATGTTCTTCAGGGTTTAATATTGTATTTACATTTTTTGACTTATTTGTGATTATGGAATAAGGTTTTTGAAATTATTTTTAACTCACAAATTGCAATTTCTCAGCAGTTTCAACTCAATAAAATATTTCAGAGCTTGGCATAACTGGAAAAATGTATCCACCTTATTCCGACGCCCCATGACGCTTTGCGCAAATTATGGGTGTAACTTCCGTTAAGCTGTGAACAGTCAGTGAAAGGCTCGCTCTATGAACGCAACAATACGTTTTATTTTTAAACTGGGTACAATGAGATGACATTATTCTACTCACCCTTCAACCAACGAACATTAAAAGGACATTTAAGCATCAACAAGGTACTTTCAACAGGCCATGAAAAAGCGCGATTCTTTCCACAGCAATAACGGACGGGTTAAATATAACTATATTGATATATATCTGTATTATGTAATATATGTTGCCTTAATAAAAAATGTTCATGAACTTCAGCATTGCGTGATACTATTTCAAAGTGATTTCCATCATTTTTACAGATAATAAATTGTATTTACCTGTGAAAACAAACCTGGAAAGAGACGTGAGGCTTTGAGGAGAAAAACGAGAGATTCTTCGTGCATTCCAGTGAATTATGAATGGGATATATCGGAAATTATATCAGGAGAACAGACCACAAATGTGCAGTATATGTTGTCCTTTTTCATACTATTACAGCGGTATGCAAAGGGACAAAAGAAAATAATCACGAGGATAGAAAGCAGCGACTGAAAAGAGCTCTTGCCATAGATATTCTTGTTATAACGTTACGTTAAAATACCAAGCGTTACGTTATTCTCATGATGTCTGAAAATAACATGAAAGAAAAATTGACAGCTCATTCAGTCAAACTGACGGATAAGCTTTATTTAGGGCAAACTTATGATTCGAAACGATTCGTTTAAGTCTTTTTAAATGGAAGTTCCCCAAACCGGAAGTGCAACCCATAATTTGAAACGCAGTAGGCTAGTCAGGAATAAGGTGGATATTCATTGTAGCAATTTCCATGGCTTTTTTTTTTTTTTTGTCGATTAATTTCCGTAACTTTTATACATTTCTGTGACTTTTTCAGATTTTATTCATTTATTTTACTTTTTCAGATTTTATTCTTTTTTTTTTTTACTTTTTCAGATTTGATTCATTTTTTTTTTACTTTTTCAGATTTTATTCATTTTTTGACTTTTTCAAATTTTATTAATTTCTGACTTTTTCAGATTTTATTCATTTCTGACATTTTCAGATTTTATTAATTTCTTTGATTTTTAAAAATTTTATTTCCATGATTTTTAAATTTTTTATTAATTTCCTTTTTTTTAATGTAAATGTATTAATTTCTATGACTTTTTCAGATTTTATTATTATTTTCCATGAATTTTGACAAATGTTATTAATTTCCATGGCTTTGATATTATTCATTTTCATGACTTTTTTAAATTGTGTGAATTTCTATGCTGTTATATGATTTGTAACTTTTTTAAAGTCATCTAGACTCCCCTCTGTACGTGTGCTTGACTTGAGAAATAAAGATGGTGTTCATGTGTTTGACAGTGGCGGCTCTGAGGTCATGTGACGTCTCTCACCAGTCTGTGTGCGGGTCGTCGATGACCAGCAGGACTTTGGGTTTGCGTACGGCCGGTTTGGCTGGAGCGGCGTCGGCGTGCGCGGAGGCTTTGGCCTGAACAGCGCTGGCGATCTGAGCCGTCTTCACCACGCTGGAGAAGGAGCTGAGGAACCCTGCGGGGGCCGGAGCGGGGGCCGGGGCCGGGGCCGGGGCGGGGGTCTGCGGGGCGGGGGTCTGCGGGGCCGGCGGCGGCGGGCGGCGCTCAGTGGCCGGTGATGCTGGAGAGCTGCTGGAGCTGGACGATCTCTGCAGGTCCATCATGTAGCCGTTGGGCAGGTTGGCTACGAAGCTGCTGTCCGACAGACGCCTGCGCAGGTAATTCATGCTGAAGCTGCTGATTGATCTGAGACACACACACACACACACACACACACACACACACCAGATCATTAACCTCAACAAAAACAGCCTGTTAACGAGTCATTAGATTAACGAGTCTGACCGCAGGGATCAACAACAGACACGACTTCACTAATGAAACTGAATTCAACTCGACTTACATCACTGATGCTCACGTGTGACGCTCCGAGCATTAAATCACACACATCTCATGAAGAATAGAGCTATCCCATGATCCTCTGCTGCACAATTCAGCCATAACTCTGTGGTTCAGAGCTGTTCTACACGAACTCACTCCAAGAACATCTGCAGATCTTAATTATGCAGCAGTGTAATTAAAACAGACGACCAGAGCGGATGATGTCAGTCGCCTAGCAACCGCTTCTGTTTGAACACGTGACCCACACGATGACATCACAGACGATGACACGATAATAAACCTAATCATAACTCGTCAAGAAAGAGCTTCATTACTGTCAGAACCCGCTCTAACGAGCACGCGATAGAATTAATGCAGAACGGAAATTAAATAAAGCAGAAGATTAATTAGATCTATCTATCAGACACAGAATAGAAATAATTAGAATAAAACAGATATTCAGTGAAACTGAAATTAAATTAGTTGCAAATCAAATATTAGATTATCTAATGCATATTTTATATAATAATGCAGTGGAATATAATATATTAATTAATTCAATAAATATAGAATAGAAATTCATCTGAATAGTTACAGAATTGAATAACGTGTAAACTCAATTATAAAAATGAAAATGGAATTGAAATTGAGATTCAAATAAATAAATAGTTGCAGAAAAGAAGTTAAATAAAATATAAGATTATCTAATTCATCTTATATTTTATTTAATAATGCAATGGAATATAACAGATTAATTAATGAAATAAAATAGTTACAGAATAGAATGAAAATGCACAATGGAATAGAAGGAAATTCAAATATAGCTGCAGAAAAGAGTCATAAAACAGCAGAATAAAGTAAAGATGGAGCATCATGAATATATCGATCAGATCGTCAATAACACGCTAAATCAACACACCACATACCAGTCGCCTAGCAACCGCTGCGTGAGCCACACGTGACGCTCTGAGACTCCGCCCACATGTCTCCATCATCTTCACACACACACTCCAGGATCAGTGTCAGAGTACGGCCATCCTGAAGATTCTGAGGAATATTCGCTCATTCCCGTTTTCCTCTTCAGTCCCAGGAGCGACTGTTTCCAGAGCAGCAGGACGCCACAGAACTCCCTCACACACACACACACACACACACACACACACACACACAGCATGCGGCCCACCGCAGACACACACACGCATGTGAGCCTGGAGTGACATCACTTCAATCCCAGAAACACCCTCCTGATTACTGTGAAAGTTTCAACTGTTCTCCCTCACTCATAATGAAGCGGAACGCAGCGCATTACAGCCGGAGAAGCTCTCGGTGTCGAAGCCTGCAGCATTAATGCTCGTGTCGTTACAGAGCCGAGCTAAAAATACTGAACGCACTGCAGGAAGAGACTTCATCATCTCACACTTCTGCGCTGAAGAGACTCACACTCGGCTCGGATCAACACGAGTAAACGAGGACAGGATGAGTGTTTCCTCCTCACTGACGCTCATATACCAGATCACCAGAACTTCACCAGTGAAACAGAGAGAAAGAGTGACTGAATTCACTCGTCTTTTCTAGAATCGGGAAAGTTCATTCAAGTAATCTGATGATGCTTGTTTTGACATTATTCTGTCATTTATTTATTGCTTTTTTTTTGCATTATTTGCTTGTTGTTTCGTTTCTGTTGAACTTTTGTTCAAATACGTCTGCATATACAAGAAACCATGAGCTTTAAACAAACACTATATAAACAAACATGAAACATTATAGTTATTCAAAAATAGACAGACAGATAGATAGACAGATAGTTAGATAGATAGATAGATAGATAGACAGAGAGACAGACAGATAGACAGACAGATAGATAGTTAGATAGATAGACAGTTAGACAGACAGACAGACAGATAGATAGATAGATAGATAGATAGATAGATAGATAGTTAGATAGATAGACAGTTAGACAGACAGACAGACAGACAGATAGATAGATAGATATAGATAGACAGACAGATAGACAGATTGTTAGATAGACAGATAGATATACAGACAGATAGACAGACAGACAGACAGATAGATAGATAGATAGATAGACAGATAGATAGACAGACAGATAGATAGATAGATAGACATATAGATAGTTAGATAGATAGAGATAGACAGACAGACAGACAGACAGACAGATAGATTGTTAGACAGATCGATAGACAGATATACAGACAGATAGATAGATAGATAGATAGATAGTTAGATAGATAGATAGATAGATAGACAGATAGATATACAGATAGATAGATAGATAGATAGATAGACAGACAGACAGACACATAGATAGACAGACAGATAGAGATAGACAGACAGATAGATAGAGATAGACAGACAGACAGATAGATAGACAGATAGATAGACAGACAGACAGACAGACAGATAGAGATAGACAGACAGACAGATAGATAGATAGAGACAGATAGATAGACAGACAGACAGACAGATAGATAGATAGATAGACAGATAGATAGACAGACAGACAGACAGATAGATAGATAGACAGATAGATAGACAGACAGACAGACAGATAGATAGATAGATTATCTCCAATAAATGATCTCTAATTGTCTGTATGTTAATCTCATGCTAAATTAATTATACATGATAAAAGTAGTGTAAAAGAAGAAAAATAAAAATAGCATGAGGAATGCCAATAAAGTGCTGCTCAACAATAACACTCACAGCTAACTAGACTAACTAGAGCATGATAATGAGCTGTACTGCGACGCGGTGACGCGCTTCACAGGTTTGACGCGTCGCGTCGTTTGATTGACATGTATAATAACACTTCAGTCAAAACACATGAATCGAGTCAAAAATGAGCGCATGCGCAGTAGGAATGACATCTAACGGCTTCTGCCTGTATGTGCTGAGAATAAACAATAAATAAACTGTTCTCGCGCAGTACGAAAGAATAATAAGTGTTCAGATATTTTGATGATGAATAAATAATGAGGATTAAATAAAACAGAAGTGAATAGAGGCGGCTGTGGGGTTTGAGGATGAATAGATCGATATATGAAGGGATTCCCTCATCGACATCAATATCAGTGTCCACTAATACAATCACAGCTGTAAATACAGCACACAGTGATGTTTTCATAATTACCCTTAATTTAGATGTGTTATATTATCACACAGCATCTTTAAATATCCACCCATCAAAATCTGGAGAAGAAAAATACAATATTTAGTCTATTTATCACATTTTCCCTTGTGCACTAATAGTCAGTACTGACACATTATGGAAAGGCAATACATAAATAAAAAATGTCATAGAAATGATGCCAGATTTAGTTTATTTACCTCTGAAACGTCCGTGCTCGTGCCACAACGACTCCAGCATCAGCGCTCGCGCTCACGGTGCATGACGGGAACGTGCGGGACTCGCCGCATTAATTCACTCGCATCCGATTGGACGAACCGTCTCCCCCCTCATGAATATTTAATGAGAGGCACATACGCGCGCATGCGCAGAGCTGGAGGGGTGCGCTGCTGCTCAGGATCTGCACTAGTGGAAAAGATGTGAAGCTTTATCGAAAATATGATTGCTAAGACGTTTTATCTTTGTATTTTTGTGTTTATTACTCTTAAAGTGGACCATCAGTGCATCATCACCATAATAGTGCTGCATCAGATTTCACACACAAATCAGAGATTGATAATCAGTTAAATGAAATGACCTGCTGATTTGAGTAACAGTACAACTGTTCATAACACATGAAGTGCTTTTATAAACAATAATCGAGTCTAAAATAATCACAACATGATGTGTCAGAGTACAGGTTAATATTTAACATGACAAACCGTCACATCTTGATATCCTAAAACATTTGAATAAATAAAACTTTGAACTCAACTGATAATGTTTTAATGAAGTCGAAACACAAATATTAGAACAACGCTGCACACTGAGCTTGTGCTAAACGCATATTATGATTACAGTAATAGATCACATGACAACACATTTCTTCTTCTCCGCTGCAGGTTTGTGAGGGTTTGTCCCTCCAGGAGAGTTTCCAGTGTGATCATGTGGAAGAGAGGAAAGCGTTGAGGAGCTTGACATGGATCCACTGGAGCGAGACACACTCTGAGAGGCTCTGTTCACCTCCACTGGAAGAGACGTCATGCTCAGATCTTCAGTCTTCACTGAATACGTCTGCACTGGAGAAGTATACATACTGAATGCAGTGGAGAAGTGTTCAGCCGAGACAGGAAATGCAGTGGAGACGCGTCCAGCCGAGACAGGAAATGCAGTGGAGACGCGTCCAGCCGAGACAGGAAACGCAGTGGAGACGCGTTCAGTCGAGACAGGAAATGCAGTGGAGACGTGTTCAGCCGAGACAGGAAATGCAGTGGAGACGCATCCAGCCGAGACAGGAAACGCAGTGGAGACGCGTTCAGTCGAGACAGGAAACGCAGTGGAGACGCGTTCAGCCGAGACAGGAAATGCAGTGGAGACATGTTCAGCTGAGACAGGAAACGCAGTGGAGACGCGTTCAGCCGAGACAGGAAACGCAGTGGAGACGCATTCAGCAGAGACAGGAAATGCAGTGGAGACGCGTTCAGCAGAGACAGGAAATGCAGTGGAGACATGTTCAGCTGAGACAGGAAACGCAGTGGAGACGCGTTCAGCCGAGACAGGAAACGCAGTGGAGACGCATTCAGCAGAGACAGGAAATGCAGTGGAGACGTGTTCAGCAGAGACAGGAAATGCAGTGGAGACATGTTCAGCTGAGACGGGAAGTGCAGTAGAGATGCTTTTAGCTGGGACAGGAAGTACACGGGAGATGTTTTTAGCTGAGACAGGAAGTACAGGGGAGACGCATTCAGCTGAGACAGGAAGTGCAGTGGGGGTGTTTTGAGCCGAGACAGGAAGTACAGGGGAGGCATTTTGAGCTGAGACAGGAAGTGCAGTGGAGATGCTTTTAGCTGGGACAGGAAGTACAGGGGAGACGTTTTGAGATGAGACAGGAAGTACAGGGGAGGCGTTTTTAGCTGAGACAGGAAGTGCAGTGGGGGTGTTTTGAGCTGAGACAGGAAGTACAGGGGAGGCATTTTGAGCTGAGACAGGAAGTGCAGTGAAGATGCTTTTAGCTGAGACAGGAAGTGTAGTGAAAATATGTTCAGCTGAGACAGGAAGTGCGGTGGGGGCATTTTGAGCTGAGACAGGAAGTACAGGGGAGGCATTTTGAGCTGAGACAGGAAGTGCAGTGGATATGCTTTTAGCTGGGACAGGAAGTACAGGGGAGACGTTTTTAGCTGAGACAGGAAGTGCAGTGGGGGTGTTTTGAGCTGAGACAGGAAGTGTAGTGAAAATATGTTCAGCTGAGACAGGAAGTGCAGTGGGGGCATTTTGAGCTGAGACAGGAAGTACAGGGGAGACGTTTTGAGCTGAGACAGGAAGTGCATTGGAAATATGTTCAGCTGAGACAGGAAGTGCAGTGGTGACACCCACAGTTGTGTCCAATGTTGAACCTAAGACCGTAATGAGAGAGTCTGTTCCTCCTCCGGAGGATGAAGTGTGTTCTGGGTCAGAATCTGGACCCTTGAGTGAACTGGCAGAACCTGTTGTAGGTGTGATCCTCAATGAGCTCATGCAACTGGCCCAGTTGGTGATGACTGAGGTTTGCTCTGGTTCTGTGGCTCTGGAGGTTTGACTAGTTTCTTTTACGTTTACCTGAGCGAAAGAGACGTCACAAGCGCTAACACCCGACCGCTCCACCTCAAACTTGCCATTCTCCTCGTAGGTAATAAGAAACTCTGGGTAGATCTGAGACCTGTCAAACACCACAAAAACAGACGGGTGACGCGGATCATCCACACAGCTGTCGTACAGACTTCCTTCAGCGTTTTTGGCCGGAGGGTGATGAAAACGAGCTGCTCCTCTGGCGTAGTGCCCGACCAACACCCTGCACGCGAACATCAGCCTCACTGCAAACCTGTCCGTCCGCTCGTCCCAGTACCTGGCATCCTTTGAGAAATAAATCCCTGACAAATAAGGAGGAAAATTACAATTTACAAGCAAATTTGCCAAATTCTCGTTCTAGAATTTTAGCTAACATTCTGGAAAGGTTCTCTCAATTTATGAATAACCGTAACATTAATAGAACGTTCCTTCAATGTTCTCAAAACGTTAGCACAAAAACATTTATACTTCATTCATGGAAAGTTTTTTCTGAAACATTCAAAAGTAACGTTCCCATAATGTTTGAAGAATGGAATGTTTCCTTAATGTTCGCATAACCAAGAATGTTTTTAAAACATTCAGGGAACATTCAGAAATGATGTTTTCATAACTTATGTTAGCAAAACATATTTTAGTTAGCTGTAATAAAATCATACCCTTTCCATAAGCTGAAGCATCAAACTCCTGAAAGTCAAAGTTTCTGTGACATACACCATCGACAAGAGAGGATCTGGTGCCGTGGAATAAAAGCCGCTCGCTATATTTCTCATTTTTGTTTGCAATTTTCATTTGTTCTTTTTTCCTGCGGAAAAAGTATGCAAAGTAAAAGATGGATTAAAGATTTGTGACAGATAATCAATTCTTCTCAACAATGTCAAACGGAAAAGCCTGAACTGATACCCACATCATGAAGTCTTCCCAGAGTTCCCCGTTTTGCACACGCTCGATCTGTCGGACAGTAAAACCCCTCAGAGTTTCACTGAAGCGCTCCTGGACTCTCACGTAATCTCTGTGAGACGGCGGGAGACAGACCCTCTGCAAATAAATGAGAGATCTGTTTTATTAGTAAGCAGTGATGATGATGAAATGACCAAGAACATCACGAAAAGCTGAACCTGAAATCCAGAGTCAGGAATCGCAGTTTGGTCCCAAAATCCAGGAACACCTTTAGAAAAGTGAGCCTTGCTGGCACCGCAACATCTGGGAAATAAGATCACACAGAATAACACAAAACAGCAGATTGAAGCATGACATCAACCCACAGGATGATCATGAGGGCCGTCACCTCGCTCTAGCCCTCTGGACGTGGACCGATGAAACAAACGCGGGCCGTCGCCTGACGGGTCTCTCTGTGCCGCTCACTTCATTTCGTTGTTTCATGTCTGTGAACATGATTATCAGTGATCAGATCTTAATTCAGCTGAAACCCACACAGAACACTGGCATATAACAAACCTGTGAAACAGAGCTCATAGAAACCATTTCTCGCTCTGAACTTGACCCCAGCGTCCTCCTGATTCTGCTGTAAATACTCCTGATATTTCTGCTCCAGCTGCTCACTGCTGACTGAAGACAGTCCGTGCATCTCTGCCTGAGAGAAAGACACATGTTTATCAGCAGCAGTGATGGGGAAAGTTACTTTTAAAACTAATGCATTACAATATTGCATTACTCCCTAAAAAAGACACAAATTACATAGTCACTTTTTATGGAAAGTAATGCGTTACACTGAGGCTCGCTCTCTCCTGGCCTTGCAGGTGTTTTTTTACTAAGGAAATTACTTAAAATGAAAAGTAACGTGCATTAAAAAAATAACTCAAATATTAATGTGTACATTTATAAAGTAATGCCTTACTTGTTACATCACAGAAGTAATCTGATTACGTAATGCACGTTACTTGTAACTTGTTACATCAAAAAAATAATCTGATTACAAATGCACATTACTTGTAATTCGTTACTTGTTACATCAAAAAAGTAATCTGATTACAAATGCACGTTACTTGTAATTCGTTACTTTACTTGTTACATCACAGAAGTAATCTGATTATGTAATGCACGTTACTTGTAATGCGTTACTTTACTCGTTATGCGTTACCCCCAACAAAGATCAGCAGATTCAGTTTGCTCTTTAACACTTTAAGCAGACGAATGCGATTAATCAAACCTACTATTGATGCGTACTGGATCCAGCGATTGTACTCGTCTTTCCAGTACCAGATCCAGGAGGTGGCGAGGACAAAGCCGGGAAGGAGCGCAGAGGATTTTGTAGAGAGACGCCGGACCTCGTCCAGACCCAGAGTCATTTCCTCAAAACAAATGGGCTCGTTTCCAGAACTGAGCAGAAAGACGTCACATGTATTATTTATTCAGTTTTTCCATAGAGATGGGTTTCATTAAAATATATATTATTGTGGCAAGGGGGGCGTGGCTCAGCGAAGTCTGCAATGGGAGAGAGTGGCAGGAGACGAGCGGTGTGTAAGTAGGTCAAGTGCAAATGATAAACACCTGTGTCTCGTTTCAGTAATTGGTGTGGAGAGACCGGTTAAAAGCCACCAGGAAATGGGGAACTGGAGAGAGAGAAACTGACTGGGAACTCGTGCTATGGGAGAGATTGTTCGTCAGAGCTGGAGTGATATGCTGACTTATTTTGAGTTATTTTGCTGAGTGGTAGAAAGCGCAGTGAGCGCCCTTTCTTTTTGTTTGTACGAGAAAACTGTCAATAAAATACGAGTCCCATTCACGCCGACCCTGTCTTCTTCCTTCCACACTTTGAACCACATCACAATTATATAATTTATATAACATTCATGTTTCAAAGGTGAACAAAAGGAACAACACGAGGGAGAGTAAATGATTTTCTGAACTATCTCACAAACACACCTGTGTATGTTGGACGGGTCACAATAATCGCGCTCAATTTGTTCACTGTTGGGTAAGTCACGCCATGTTCGGCCCACCTTCACCTCCCACTTATAGGGCATTTTAAAGTGTGTTTTGCTGCATTCACCTGCACAGACAGAAGCGATTCAGCTGTAGAAACATCTGATACGTCTCACTGATGTATTTATGCAGTGTTGAACAATAACAAACCTACAATAAACGATGCACAAAACAATAAAGAGCAAAGAGCCTTATTTCTGTTCACACGGAGACATCATGCATGTGTGTATATGAAATTGTTATGAACAATGTGATGTTAAAATATGACTGGAATTACAAAACCAGTTGGTCCGGTACAAGGTGAATGCAGTTCATCACTGACAAAGTGTTTTGGTTATGTGTTTGATGAGTAGCTGTCATTGTCACTAAAAAAGACAATAATATATTAATATAATAGACAATAATATATAGACAGTAATATTCCTCTCTTCTGTAGAACTGACACATAGCAACACCCTAGCAACCACCCAGAGACATTATTACACACGTACCGTCTCCACAGAAGCCTCTGACAAACGACAGGCAGATCTCATTCTCTGCAGAAGAGATAAAAGCAGAATATGAAGCAAATATTCTTGTTGCTTTACTAATAAAACACTTGACCGTTCCCCTGTGAAGCACACCTGCATTAGTCTCTGGCACGCTTCTACGAGATCGGACCGGCTCCGTGTTCCTGCGCTCCGCTGGAGTCTTCAGAGCGAGAATGTTGCGGTAGATGAACGGAAGGGAGTCCATCAGCTGATGCGACACTCCTCTGGAATACAGAACTTTTTTCAGACGAGGCTCATAGAAATCATGTGACCTGCCGCAGTCGGTGCCGTCGCAGCGTCCTCTGATGAAGTTCATGCACACGTGCAGTCGGGTGCACTTCTCTCCGTCGGGACAGTTCCCGTGCGGCCCTCGGCCTCGGTTGAACATCACGCACACCTGAGATGGAAGCCAGAAACACATGAGCATGCTTTGTTTTCTGAAGGAGTCACCTATACATGTGATCGGCTCTCACGGGAGGCAGAAGGCTGTTGTCAGACTGCAGTAATATCACACGCAGGTCTTCTCTGCTCAGACGGATCATGTGATGCGCTCTCAGGATCCTCGCGTTGTGCTCGGACAGCAGCTGGTGTCCAAAACGGCAGCCGTGCCTTCAGAAACACATACACATCCATACAGGTTCAAACACTTCATCTATGGAAGCCCATTTACACCACAAAAGAAAGAAAAATCATACTTTGGTAAATCATAAATATGACATTAAAAAATCATAATAAAAATAAATAATATGACATGCTAAGTCATAATTATGAGATACTACATCATAATTATAAAATTATGACAATCAAAATTATGACTGTAGAAAGTAATAATTTTGACTTTTTAATTTTTTTATGATGTTAATCATAATTATTGCATAGTGTGTTATAATTATCATTTGGTAAGTCATAATTTCGACATGATCTCAATTTCGACTTTTTAGGGGCCGTTTACATGACACCATTTTCAGCTAAAAACGGAAAACTTTTTATGCATTTTGATCAAACTTTTGAAAACATTTTTTTCAAAGTGCAAGTTTTTGAAAACAATACTGTTATCATCTCTGTTTAAACTACAAAAATGCAAATTTGTGCATCTATAGGCGAATAGTGTTTCTTTACAAAGTGACATCGCCATCTACTGGCCTGGCAGCAGAATACAGCGTTTTTAATTGTTTTCGCGGATCCATGTGAATGGGGATCGTTTTCACAATGTTGTCATCTGTACACAAAACTTTTCAAAAACGCAAAGGAAAAACTTTTCCATTTTTGGAACATCGTTGTTGTGTTAACTTATTAATCTCACAATTATGACTTAGTTTGCCATAATTCCATTTTTTAATCTCATAATTATGACTTAGTATGCCATAATTTTGACTTTTTTATCTCATAGTTTCGACTTTTTATCTCATAATTATTACTTAGTATGTGATAATTTTGACATTATCTCAATTTGAACTTTTTAGGGGCCGTTTACATGACACCGTTTTTAACTAAAAATGGAAAACATTTTATGCATTTTGGTCGTTCATTTACACAACAACATTGTTTTGGGGGCCTGAAAACACAAACTTTTGAAAAAGTTTTTTTAAAGTTTAAGTTTTTGAAAACGATACCGTTTATCATCTCTGTGTAAACTACAAAAACGCAAATTAGTGAAAACAGTGACGTCACGCGCATTGCGTGTTCTGTCTATAGGCGAATAGTGTTTCTTTACAAAGTGACATCGCCATCTACTGGCCTGGCAGCAGAATACAGTGTTTTTAATCGTTTTCGTGGATCCGTGTGAACAGGGTTCGTTTTGACGTTGTCGTCTGTACACAAAACTTTTCAAAAAAACGCAAAATAAAAACGTTTTCATTTTTGGAACATCGTTGTCGTGTAAATGTACCATTAATCTCATAACTATGACTTAGTATCTCATAGTTTCGACTTTTTATCTCACAATTATGACTTAGTGTGTCATAATTTTTACTTTTAATCTCATAGTTTCAACTTTTTTCAATTATCACTTAGCGTGTCATTTCAACTTATCTCAACTTAGTATGTCTTCAACATTTTATATCATAATGACTCAGTATGTCACAATTTTTATCTCATAGTTTCACCTTTTTATCTCATAATTATGACTTATGAGTATCTTATAATTATGACTAAGTCATATGACTTAGTATGTCATAATTTTTACTTATATCATACTTCTGATTTGTATGTCATATGACTGTCATATTTAAGATTTACCAAAGCATTATTTTTTTTCTTATGTGGCAAAAATGGGCTTCTAAATTCATCATCAGATCACGTGTTTGTATCTTTTCTCTTGTCTGAAAAGTGTGTTTGAATCAGCTGGTGCTTTGCTGATTTTAGTGGATGTATGAAGTTCTCTTTTTCACTCAGGTGAGGACAATCTCATTAACTAGCAACATCATCCACTAACTAACCGCAAACAAACACAGTACTGACAGGCATAAATCTTGCTTTACAACCAATGACACTTGATTTGATATTTTTGTGACCTAATGAATGATACTCAGACATAAGTGTTGTGACAACTTGCCCCAGACAATCAATCTCCACGCACCTGCTGCAGCGTCCCATCATCAGCTCATATTTACACAGATGGAGGTTTTCACACAGTTCGTCACACGTTGTCTTTCGACACAATTTGACGTTAGTTTGGGCGAAAACCTCTTTACTTTCGTTTCGCTGAATGACGGTAAAGACGTCGCTCTCGCGGATGATTTTATCCAGGGAATTCTGCGGTGATATTTCGGTCAGGCCGAATGAAATGTCCAGAAGACGCTCATAGTCCATCGCTCCGTGATTCCCACACAAAACCTTCAGGAGAGTTTCTTCCGCCATGATTTCTGTCATCAGTCGAACTGTGTGGAGTTTATATGTAGGTCAGTGAGTGAGTGTCTCCGGACACTGACTCCAGATCAGCCCGATTTATTCTCTCTGAGAGGAAACGAAACTCACGAGCAGAAATCACGCCCGGTTTCAACAACGGGTTAACCAGCGACATACACAAATTATGAATGTTACATCTTGTGCAGTATATGAAACACGACGGAAATTAGTAAAGATAACCTTATATTTTCAATTTAAACAAGAACTACAAGCAGTGTTGTAAACATGACGCTTGTTCACGAGCGCGGGAAAAAATGTTCTCGAGGGCGTCATTATGGATATTAAATTTAATTATTATTATGATTTAGATTAGAAATATGCATAATCCAAAAATAATATGAGCACGAGGAGTTTCATTTTAACTTGACTGCAGGCCTTGAATGGTTTGAGAGACAAAAACTAGTGGGATTTCAGTCAGTCATTCACTTGAGGAAAAAGTATATAGGATTATGAGGAAACCTAGGGGAAAATGTCAATATGGAAAAAAAAAAAACACACTTTAAAGTTGTGTATAGGGAAGCTTTATTATGACAAATATCTCAAATATTGAGATTATTACAAAGGTCCAAGTAAAGATCAAGACAAATTATACATTCCATTAAAGACAGCATGACATGTTATAGATCTTGTGAATATATTTTTTTTTTCATGTATATGTTGTTTTTTTCTCTTTTTTTGAGTATGTAATATTTAACTGGTCCTTCTAATGACATGACAGTCTTCTCTTTGTCTTCTCTGGCAGAATTCTCCAATCACTTAGTGTTCCTAAACCCCGCCCCCTGCTAGATCGGTCAGAGAGCCACGCCCACATCTTAACATCCAATCAACAACCGATGCACACAGTCAAGCCCCGCCCTAACTTTTTTTTCCCCCAGTAATTTACTACACTCATATGTATGTAACATTACTATTGTAGGAGCCATTTTTGGATTTATGTAATTTTTATTTTACACCGTTAGAGGGCACAGAGTTGAATGGATTGTGCCTGAAATTACCGTTATTATCAAAGGTATGAATATTGAATTTTATTTTGATTTGTTCAAGAAAAAAAATGTGTTAAAACCTACAACGAAAGAAAAGATCTGTCGTTACTTTGGTTTCATCACGACTTTAACCTGAGAGTACAAGACACCAGAACAACTCTTCTTCTGCCATTTTCTATTAATGCGTAACATTTATAACTTCATTATCAGCATTCACATTTTACTGGCTTCTTCTTAAGCCCAAAGTTTGCTTCACTTTTTACGCGTACATGAGGGTCAGCGTACATTTCATCATCAGAAGAGTACGCATGTACTGTACTTTGTACGCGCAGGTCACACATGCGCATTTAATTTTTTTTTTGCAGTAATTAGTTTATCCACAAGGTGGCAACAGTGCCCTGGGGGCGTCAATTCATAAGGTAGTCAAAGAAAACCTGCATAAACAGAACAGACCGGAACGCATTCAAGCTACAGCGACAATGGAGGCCTATATAGACTAGAGATTGTGCGAAGAGGTTAGAAAGTACCCTCGTTTGTACAACTCTAGCACGAAAGAATACAAAGATATTTTCATGGGTTGTAACTCGTGGAGAGATTGCTCAAAACTGCGCATGTGTCGAATGCCTGTGTATGCGAATTAAATGAAGTATACTTTGCAAGGATGTGCGTTCATACGCGTAAAAAAAACAAATATACCTTGGGCTTAAAGCAACCGAAGTGATCACATGGTGCCCAATTAGCAAATGATGCAGTCTGACTTTGAAGACTTTGAAGAAGCTGAAGTTGAGGAGGAGGAATGTAAGGGAGAAGCATACGAGGAGGAGGAGGAGGAGGCTCTTGAGGAAGATGTAGCTGAGGAGGAGAAAGGGGAAGATGCAGCTGAGGAGGAGAAAGGGGAAGATGCAGCTGAGGAGGAGAAAGGGGAAGATGCAGCTGAGGAGGAGAAAGGGGAAGATGCAGCTGAGGAGGCATTTGAGAAGGAGGTGTATGATTGAGTGAATCTGACGCTGGAGTTTGTGCTGCTGTATGAAGGAGCAGCTACACGTCTCACTGGCGCCGTTGGTCTCGTGATTGTATGATGGATTTGTGGCTCATATTCACTTGAGTCTCTGTACTCGATTAGATACTCAGGGTAGATCTGGTGCTTTTCAAACACAACAAATATGGACGGATCGTACATGTCATTCACACAGCTGTCGTAGAAGATGGTGTCTCCTCCATCCTTGGACGGAGGCCGGAGGTATTCGGAATCACCTTTGGTGTAGTCGCCAACCAGAATCCGACAAACAAACATGGAACGAGTGCCCGAGTCTTTGGTGTAGCTGTGCGAGTATTTTGCATCCCTGGCGAAATAACTACCTGCAAAAAGAGACAAGGGCTCACGGACTCTTAAAGAAATTGTTCACCCAAAAATGCAAATTCTGACATCAATTACCCAGCTAACAGGGAATGTTCTCAGACATGGAACAAAGGTGAGTAAATGATGATTTTTGGGCAAACTAACCCTTTAAAAACAGCTTCAGAAGAGGACAGAGTTCACATGCATTTAACACTTGTTCATAATCCGGACTTTCTGAACTTCACCTTTTCCGTAGGCTGTGCCATGAGTTCCACAGATCCTCCAGTCGAAGTTGTTCTTGCAGATGGCATCTACATGCTTGCGGTCGGTGCCGTGGAAGAGCTGCTTCTCGGCCACGTCTTTGCCTCTGTTGTTCTTTTTCATACAATCCTTCTGCCTAAAAGGCGTGCAAACCGTCAGACTTGCTGTAATTCATCTTAGAATGGAAGTTCAGATGAGTGCATGTCTTGTGGCCTTACCACTGAAACACTTCCCATAATGCTTTGTTCTGGATCCTGTCAATATTCAGAATGCTGAAGCCTCTCATGGTGCGACTGAACAGCTCTTTCATTTTGATGTATTCACCTGCCGTGCTCTGCAGCGACACTCTCTGAGCAAAACAGTGCAGAACAACATCAACATGTCGTGTTGTGCAAATCAATGACATTGTGAAGGAATCCTAAAATCACAGCTCACCATGTATCCGGTTTCAGGGGTCAGAGCTTTATCCCAGTGATCCGGCAGAGCCTTGAAATTGTTGGGTGTCCTTTTACTGAGAACAGATGTGAAGAGTGTTTGGTCATACACGTTTCAGAAAGCTCGAGAGAGAATGAGTCTGAGCACAGGAGCATTTTCTTACGTTGTCTTGATTGTTCGAACATCAGCTGCTGACACAAATTTGGGACGACGTTTGACGACTTTTTTGGTTGTGTAGCGTTTGTTTTCCTGGATCATATCTGAAGAGCAAGGTTAGTCAAATTGGCATTAAGACGACAGTCATCATATTCCGCTTTATTGGCTTATAGAGCTGTGTGAAGGTTCTTCAAGACTACTACTGCAATGTTAACCAGTCAGATAATGTTACCATGATGACAAATTAACACTCTCACACTCAGTGATGGGGGGTAACGCATTACAAGTAAAGTGCATTACATAATCAGATTACTTTTGTGATGTAATGAGTAATCTAACGCACTACAAGTAACATGCATTAGGTAATCAGATTACTTTTGTGATGTAACGAGTAACGCATTACAAATAACATGCGTTACATAATCAGATAACTTTTGATGTAACGTACTAAAGTAACGCATTACAAGTAAAGTGCATTACATAATCAGATTACTTTTGTGATGTGACGAGTAATGTAACGCATTACAAGTAACGTGCATTATGTAATCAGATTACTTTTGTGATGTAACGAGTAATGTAACGCATTACAAGTAACGTGCATTAGGTAATCAATCTACTTTTGTGATGTAACTAGTAACGCATTACAAGTAACATGCATTAGGTAATCAGATTACTTTTGTGATGTAACGATTAACGCATTACAAGTAACGTGCATTACATAATCAGATAACTTTTGTGATGTAACATGTAAAGTAATGCATTACAAGTAAAGTGCATTACATAATCAGATTACTTCTGTGATGTGACGAGTAATGTAACATTACAAATAACGCGCATTACGTAATCAGATTACTTTTGTGATGTAACGAGTAATGTAACGCATTACAAGTAACGTGCATTAGGTAATCAATCTACTTTTGTGATGTAACTAGTAACGCATTACAAGTAACGTGCATTAGGTAATCAGATTACTTTTGTAATGTAACGAGTAATGTAACGCATTACAAGTAATGCACATTATTTAATCAGATTACTTTTGTGATGTAGCAATTAACGCATTACAAGTAACGTGCGTTACATAATCAGATTACTTCTGTGATGTGACGAGTAATGTAACATTACAAATAACGCGCATTACGTAATCAGATTACTTTTGTGATGTAACGAGTAATGCATTACAAGTAACGTGTGTTACATAATCATATAACTTTTGTGATATTAACAAGCAAAGTAACACATATGGTAAAGGTGATTTTTTTAGGTTACCCTGGAAGCTGAGTGTGTATGTCTGTGATCCAGCTGTGAACTCCAACACGGCACTGTTATCAGCCTGATACTTCAGCTCAAGTTCAGTACTAGAGATGGAGGACAAGTTATGACCCCCCTCCTGATGAATAAAACAGAACATCAAAAGGCCGCAAAGTGTTAAAAATTACAGTTATATTACACCAACAGTCACCTACCGCTGTAGCATACTGGATCCAGTTTCCAAACTCGTCCTCCCAGTACCAAAGCCACTCAGTGGTCAGAATGAAGTTGGGCTGGACCACTGACGGCACCGTGGACAGACGGCGCACACTGTGAGGGCCTTGGGTCATCGTATCAAAACAGACCGGGGTGATTCCAGAGCTTTGATAGACAGAGAAACAGTCAAAACACGACAAACCACAAATTAGTTAATTCACTGACCGAATGGATAGCTTTATTATTATGTATAGCAATGCATTAAACCACTGCAAACACCTTAGCAACCACTTGCTTTTATCACTCCATATGGATCTCCCACCTGTATATTTTTGCAGGATCACAGTAATCTTTCTCGATGGCCTCGTTGTGAGAAAGAGCTTTCCATTCGGATCCTTCCTTAACTTCCCATTTATAGGGCAGACTGGAATGCTCCTTATAACACGAGTCTGGAAAACAAGAGTGCCGCTCAGTTCACAACGCACAGACTCTATTAATCATATGAGCACAGAATACTGATCAGAATAATGGTGATCTTACCACCGTGCTTGCAGTGTCCTTTGATGTAATACATGCAGATCTCTGTTTTCTCTAAGAGAAGAGACACACACGTCTTCAAACTGCTCATGAATCATAAGCATCGTTTAAGCTGAATATTGCATTCGCATATTTAACAGTTCAGTAGCGGTGAGATGTGATACCTGTGGGGGATTGTGGAGGCCTCTGAGCCTCTTGTCCTCTGCCTGCGTTAAAACCGCTCGACGGCCTCCGATTCTGTGCATTCGGGCCTCTTCTGGGGTTCTGGCCGGCGGCGTTTGGAGCTGAAGGCGGCTTGTTTTTGAAACGAAGCCTCAGGACTTCAATGTTTGAGTACAGATCCTTCATGACGTGCATGAGGTCGCTGGGAATTCCTCTGTCCTGCAGGGTCTTCAGAGGATGAGGCTCGTAGAAGTCATGAGCGCGAGGGCAGTCGCAGGACCCTCGCAGATATTTCTCGCAGATGTGGAGCCTCTTACAGTTCTCGGCCTCCTGACATCGGCCGTACTGTCCCACGCCGTTATTATAAGAATGACACACCTAAAAAACAAGCACTATTCTTCGGGATTCTTATGGAAGCTTGTTTCTGACTCGGAATAAAAATAAAAAAGGTTTTATATCTCACAGTTCAGACTTTATAACTCGCAATTGCGAGTTTACGTGTCATAATTCGGAGAAATAAACTCGCAATTGCGAGAAAACTTGCAACTCGCAATTCTTACATTATTTTTGCAATTCTGAGTTTATATAACTCGCAATTCTGACTTTTTTCTTGAAATTGTGAGTTTATATCATAATTCTGATTTTTTCCTCGCAATTCGAACTTTATAACTCGCAATTCTTACTTTTTTTGCAGTTCTGAGTTTATCTCATAATTCTGACTTTATTTCTTGAAATTCTGCCTTTACAACTCGCAATTCTTACAATTCGTAACTCTTAGTTTATATCTTGCAATTCTGGGTTAACATGTAAACTCGGAATTGTGAGATAAAAAGTCGCAATTGTCTTTAATCCTTTATTCCGTAACAAGCTTCCATAGGTTGCTACACTGATTAGGCTCAGTTTTTATAATATCCATGAATCATGTATTTCAGAGCTCTGCATTGGGATTAAATAAGTGAAATACTCTTACAGCCGGCAGGAGTGAGTTGTCGCTCTGTAGAAGCAGAATGCACAGTTCTTTTACGTCCAGTGTGTTCAGACCATGAGCGGTCAGCACTAATTCATTCTGACCTGACAACAGATCATGACTGAACCGACATCCTCGTCTGTGGGGGAAAACACATTCGTTTAAGGAACAGACAATTTGTTTTATTTTAGTTACTTTTATGCATTATTATTATTAACCTACACCTGGGCAGCACTGCCTTAACACAGCTTCTGTCCAGCCCAAATATTCCTAACATTATTAAATATCAGATAATTAATGTTTAATACTGTTAAGGTTAATGGAAGAACGTTTGTTCATAACTTTGAGAGAACGTTCCCTGTTAGCAGAGTTAATATACTTTATATAAAATAAATAAATAACACTGAATCCAGGGACTTATTATATACAGTATCAGCAAGTGTGATGTGACTCATGAATCACCTGATTTATGACCAGTGCTAAGTAAACAATGATCCAGGTGATCAGGTGAAATACGGTTTAAAATATATCTGTTTTGGTGAACTGAACTCCCTCACCTTCCTCTGTCGAAGCGGCAGGAACCGAAAAGAAACCATTTACACAGGTGCAGATTCGCGCAGCCCGAGCAGTTCTGGGCTCGACACAGGCGAACCTTGGTTCGGACGATCACGGTCTTCTGTCCGTTCATGTACTCGACGGTACAGGATTCACTCCTGCTGATGATTGACTCAATGGCTTCATCATATAGACCGAATATTGATGTTAAATCATCGAGCTTCATAGATCCATTATGGGCACAAATCTTCTTTATGATCGCCGCTTCGGCCATGTTGTTGAACTCTGGATGACTGAATGGACTGACAGGGAAATAAAAGTGAACATTGAGGAAAGGAAAACGAAACTTAAACATGAAGGAGGAGCTTCAACAACTAGTAAACAGACTCGTTAGCGCCATCATTATCAAGAGTGTGAAAGGTCGTTAACAAAACATACTTCTAGTCATATTTGGGATCCTCGGAAAAGTCTATATGAAAAACTGTAAAATAATAATAATTTTTAATTAAGTAAATAAATAAATTACTTTAATATAAATAAACATGTGGGTAAAATAAAAATATTAGTTGTTATTATTAGCTATTTAATACTCTATAAAATAGTTAAAATTAGGTTAAAATAAATAAATAAATGTACTAGGCTAATATAAATACTACATTTAATAGTACATTACTATAGTGAGTAAAAACAATATATAACAATGTAACTTAATAGAAACTAATTTTAGATTTATAATATTAATTTTTGATTACAACCATGTACAGCTGTTGTATTTTACATGGAGCGGTGCACGAGGGATCACATGACTCTTTTAGTTATTGAACACTTTAAAGGGACAGTGCACCCAAAAATGAAAATTCTGTCATCATTTACTCACCCTCAAGTTGTTCCAAACCTGTATGAATTTCTTTCTTCTACTGAACACAAAATAAGATATTTTGAAGAATGTGGGCGTAAACAAAGAGTTAATGGACCCCATTGACTTCCATAGTAGGAAAAATATGCTATGGAAGTCAATGGGGTCCATTAACTCTTTGGATACCCACATTCTTCAGAATATCTTCTTTTGTGTTGAGCAGAAGAAAAGAAGATTTGGAACAACTTGTAGGTGAGGAAATGATGACAAAATTTTCATTTTAGGGTGAACTATCCCTTTAAGTTGTATTAATATGAATCGTGGCTTTTGTGTGATGCTACATTTACGCCACTAGATGTCACTGCAAATCCAAGATCCTTCGACTAGTCACATGGGGATCATGTTTGCTATAGCCTATAATATAAAAGGTTATATTTCATAATGTGGCACCTGCTGATGATATATATTGTATATACATATATATATAATGTGACAACATGCCCCACTATAAAGATGAACGCGTGAACAGACCTGCAAGCAAAAGTGGAAATGTAGCTTTTTATGTAGAAAAAAAAATAAAAAATACACCCAACCCGAGAAATTGTGAGTAATACTCAATGTGACAACTAGCCCCGATCTGATCAGCTATAATAATGTGTGTAATACCAGTGCGATGCAGCAGGTGTCGCGCGTTTATAAAGAAAAGAGTCGTTTATAGTTTGAGAACATCAAACGTTACGGTTTAAATATATATTTGTTTAATATATTTGTTTTGTTTACTAATGCGACCGCATGAACATATCATTGTACTTCTATATCTAAATATACGTGTGTTTATTTGTTTGTGTTTAATATTCGATGGGAAATATTGATAATAACTATAAGGCACTGGTTTAAAATAATATCGTGAAAAGCTCTGTACAAATACAACGTCGATTCGCTTCCCAGTCGGAGTTCATTCACTGATCTGATTCCGGATCAGCGCTGTTGTTTTAACTCGGAATATCGGGCTGATCCGGTGTCCGTTCAAAAAGGCCGCCGTTCCGTGACTGAAACACAAACACACGATTTCCTGCGTCGAGTTTCCCTTTAAGGCGCCGCGCGCTGCCTGGAATTCACGTCATTTCGCCGCGAAGCGTCCGGATCAATGAGGTTCCGCGCTGCGCGGTGCGTTGCGCTCCTGCGAGCGACGCTTCCAGGAAGGTGTTAACCATCGCGCTGCCGCAATGTAGCGCCTGTTTGCGCGTTTACAAACAAGAGCACGGAGAAGTTGAAGTGTTGCGCGCGGGGCGAGGCCAATGGATGCGCGAGCGAGTTAAAAATCGCCAGTGCGTCGCGAGGGGAACATTATCCTGGCGCTTTTGCGGCTTTATTTCACGGAAGAACAAGGGAGAGGAAAGTGGAAACAGAAGAACTTCCTGAATTTCAACGCGACATGTCCGATTCCCCCTCGCAGGTCATTATTAAGGTAATTCTGCCTTTTCTTTCTTGATTCGCGGGATGCGCGTCACTGTCACGCGCGGGTTTGATGTTGAGCATCTGTTGCTGCGATCGATGCGTTAAGTTGATCGATCACGAACGCGCTCTTGTGTGTCGTGTGTTGTGGTGAATGTGATTAGCAATGGCATTTAAACACGCTGGTGGAGTTCATGTGTTCACTGAGGGACGGATCCTGTGCACGAGCCATCAGTGGGAAAAGTTCACAAACGAGTTTGAGAAGGAGTTTTTCACCGGACTTTGAGCTGGTCTGGAATCACCCATCACGGACATTAGTTTGCATTAGTTATTTAGTAACAGACTCGCGGAAACGAGAACAGCCCTTCATAAATGACTGGAAACATGCTGTTATCTGCGCTGCTCTTTGAACACACTCAGATCTGTTATTGCAAATACAGTTTCCTTATGGCATCTTTATTGTGCTTAACATCCTACAGAGTTCCAACATGCTCGATGAAGGTCCTGCACGAGACCGACGGCGCACTTATTGTAAACAATCCATCCGTGCATGTTTCATTTTTTCACCTTGTAATGTTTAAAGTCCCCATGAAACCGACACTGACCATTCTTGTTTTTTTACGGAATATCGCAGCGTTGATTTATCGGTGCACGTCATTATTGTTTTAAATTCATCTCCTCTTCTCAGATGACATTGAAGCAACCTGTCACTCACATGAGATCCACCTATAGCAAAACACAACCATCAAATCTATTCCCCACGCACAAAATCAAGCTCCGCCCTACAATTGTTCTTGTTTGCGAGGCCGTTTCACTCAGATATACGTCGCAAAAGGGAAGAAAATATGACGGCTTTACTCAAAACGTCATAACTGGATGTTCCAGTGAAGCGTCAGTCTTCTCTCTTGTCCTCCAATCATTTAGTGCGATTAAACTCCGCCCCGCATGCTCTCGCTCATCTGCATACACTTGAGTGCCACGCCCACATCTCAACAGCCAATCAACAACCGATGAAGCCGTGCCCTACATTCTTCGCCCGTACGAATAAAAACCTGTCGCTGCTTCTTTGCAACTTTAAAGCACGCGATTAGCCCGTCATATTCATCGCTGCCAAGAGACACTCATGTTTTATGTTATTTTTCCTTATAATAGGAAGCGTTTTTAATGCAAAGATTCCGTCCGGGATGTGTTTTGGATTTGCCCTAAATATCCCAGGTGTTCCCTCCACTAATGCTCGATTCTTCTGTGTGTTGAAGGTCCTGCACGAGACCGATGGCGCACTTATTGTAAACAATCCGTCCGTGCATGTTTCATTTTTTCACCTTGTAATGTTTAAAGTCCCCATGAAACCGACACTGACCATTCTTGTTTTGTTTTTTTTATGGAATATCGCAGTGTTGATTTATTAATGCACATCATTATTGTTTTAAAATCATCTCAGATGACGTTTACTAGTGCGAGGCCGGGGCATCCTGTCACTCACATGAGATCCACCAATAGCAAACCACACTCATCCAATCAATTCCCCACAGACAAAATCAAGCTCCGCCCTACATTTGTTCTTGTTTGCGAGGCCGTTTCACTTAGATATACGTCGCAATAGGGAAGAAAATATGACGACTTTACTCAAAACGTCATAACTGGATGTTCCAGTGAAGCGTCAGTCTTCTCTCTTGTCGCTCATCTGCATACACTTGAGTGCCACGCCCACATTTCAACAGCCAATCAACAACCGACGCACAATCCATTCAAATGTAAAGATCTGTCGCTGCTTCTTTAAAGCATGTGATTAGCACATTCATCGCTGCCAAGAGACACTCATGTTTTACGTTATTTTTCCTTATAAAAGGAGTGTTTTTTTAATGCAAACATCCGTCTGGGATGTGTTTGGGATTTGCATGTTTTGCCCCAAGTGTCCCAGGTGTTCCCTCCGCTAATGCTGGAGGTTTCTGACAGTTGTAGAAACACCCACGCTTGGTTGGAGCGGCTTTGTTCTGTGAGGGAGTCGAATGCAAAAGAGCTCATAGTGCAGTGGTCGCATCGCGTCTGATTTTGCATGCTTTCATTTGCACAGAGCCGGTGGACATCTGCGTTTGAGGAAGTTTTCAGAGAACTGCTCTGTGCTTCCCGGCTCTGGGTTTTACCCTGGAAATGAGCACATGAGCGTCTTGTAATTTCAGTTCTCAGTGCAAATGCTACCGTCGCCCTATATGGAAACTGGACAGGAAGTCAGCAGTGATTGACAGAAGTGAAATCAGAACACTGAAATGTCTTTGATTTTCCTCAGAGGACCTGAACATGAGCTCATCATATTGCTCATATCCACCGATGGAATGTGCGATGTAGATAAATAACTAGAAGAATTACAAAGTGCAAAGTGAAGAAACCCGTTGAAGGGACAGTTCATGGTCACCCTGACCCTCCTGTTGTTTCAAACCTCTTTGACTTTCTTTCTTTTGCAGAACATAAAGGAATATATTTAGATAATTGTAATATTTATAGCAGTTCTGACTGTATTTGTTGTGGTTTGTTTTGGTTATAAATAAAAATAGCCTCAAACATTCAAGAGGTGGATAATGTTCGTCAGATCATCAGTTTAGGTGCAGCTCTGTCTGCATGACCTCTGCGTGACCCTTTGACCTGTCTGCAGGGTCATGTGAGCGGCTTCATGTTCATTCAGCGCAGAACAGCTCTGAAGGAAGTTCATGTCGCTGTGTGTCTCGCTCTGATTGAGTTTAACACTCTGTGTGTGTTGTCTAAGCCCCGTGTGTGTGTTTTCAGCAGGAGAGGAGCGCTTTCAGCCCGTCCGCGAGCCCGTTGCCAAATTCCACTTCCTCTCCCGGCCATGTCCCGCCCTCATCGGCTAATGCCAGGACAGAAGAGGAACCGACCAGACTGCCGGCACACCTGCGTGAGTGACACACACACACACACACACACACACACACAAAAAACATAGAAACTCTCCCGGAAACAGTGACTAACACACACACACACACACACACCTCCTACATGCTTTATGCAACAACCTGAGACACACACACGCTTTTGTTCTAGTATGACGCATCGAACCTTCACAGGCAGTAATTGAGTTTGTCGTCACTGAAACAAACACACTCATGCTGAGACAAACCTTCTGCCTCGGTGTTTGTCCGAGCACGTTAGAGCTGCACGATTAAATCACGCTTTAATTAAATAAATATACGCGCTGTGTGTTTCAGAGTGAAGCGCGGCGCTGGGGTCGTTTACACGTGTGCAACACGAACACATGCACAACATTTGAAAATGAACAAATAAAGCCATATATATTAGTATTATAATTTTACATTTGTAAAATAAAATTATAGTTGTACAGTAGGTTTTTTAAAAGTGAAATATTATAATATATGTAATATTTCTTATTTTTAGAAATATATTTGTATTTATTAATAGAAATAATAGTAATTTCTTATTTTTTAGTAGTTTTTATTTATTTTATTAAGAATAATATATAAAAACAACAATAATTATTATTATTATTATAATTACTACTATTATTTTATAGCTATATATTAATGTTTAACAATGAAATATTACAATTGTAATATGTCCTTTTTTAGTAGTTTTTTATTTAGTAAATTTTGTTTGTATTTATTAATAAAAATAATAGTAATATTTTTTTATTTTTTAGTAATATATTTGTATTTATTAATAAAAATAATAGTAATATTTATTTTTTTAGTAATTGTTTTTTGTTTTTTATTAAAAATAATATATAATTATAATTATTACTATTATTTTTTTATAGCCATATAGTAATATTTTTACAGTGAAATATTACAATTGTAATATTTTCTTTTTTCTTTAGTAACTTTTGTATTTATTTATTAATAAAAATAATATATAATAACAACAACAATAATAAAAAATATTATTTTGAAAATTGTGCAGCCCTAAAAACAAGCACAACAAACCTGGAATTTTAATTCACATTTTACTTCGCAAACGTAATTTTGTATCAAAAAATTGCAATTGAACTATTTTCAGATTGCACTAAAAGAGCTTTTTATTTCATAACAGATTGTTGTTGTATGAAGGGTTTGTTTGTCTCTCTCTCTTTGTTCTGAGTCTTTGTCTGTTTTTGATGCCATGTAAACTATAATAAAAATAATGTGATATAATATAAAAAACCCAGTTGGATATTTTCCTCATATCGTGCAGCCCTCGAGCGTGTGATGTCTGCCTGCGGTGATTGTAGTGCACTAACTAGTGGTTAACTCTCGCTCTGTGAGTGAATGCAGGTGGGTGTGTTTGCGTTTGGAAATGACGCTGGTGGAGTGGCAGGTCTGGACGCGTCCCGCTCGGATCAGGGTGGAGTTGGACGCGCTCCAACTAACAGGATGCTGAAAACGCAGCAGATCAATATTTAACCTGTCTGTTTGACATGCAGCGCAGAAGTAAACGTCTGTCCGTCCGTCTCTTCTTTGGACTCCTGATCCGGTTAGAGCAGTTATTCAGGAAGTTAGTTATAAACCCATATTTGAGGTTTGATTTCCACTTCCTGCCTACTGAATCCCTGTGATCCAAGTCTAGTGTGATGCATGACACGCTCAAAAATGAGTCGTGATCAACCGATTTGAACTTTATTTAAAAAAACTCTTCTATAACATATCAGCCGATATATCAGTAAAGTCAAATCATAAGAAATGTAACATCTGCCAATATATCCGTTGCAAATTATAAAAAATTTTACATATCGGCTGATACATCGGTAAAGATAAATTATAAAAAATCTCAAATATTGCTAAATGTCAAATTATAAAAATATAAAATATTGGCCGATATATCGGTAAAGTCAAATCATAAAAATTTAACATCTGCCAATATATTCGTAAATGTCAAATTATAAAAAATGCAACATATCAGCTGATATATCGGTAAAGATAAAGTATAAAAAATGTCAAATATTGGTAAATGTCAAATTATAAAAATATCAAATATTGGCCGATATATCAGTAAAATCAAATCATAAAAAATTTAACATCTGCCAATAAATGTCAAATTATAAAAAATGTTACATTATCGGCTGATATATCTGTAAAGTCAAATCATAAAAAATGTAACATCTGCCAGTACATTCGTATCAGCCGATATATTGGTAAATGTCAAATTATAAAAAATGTAACCTATCGCCTGATATATCAGTAAAGTAAAAAAAAATTCAAATATTGGTAAATGTCAAATTATAAAAAGACCGATATATCGGTTTAATGTTAAAAATAAGAGCTGTTGAAAATAACAGAATACACTTGATAGAGGTGGGCAGCGAATCGGTTTGATTCACGATTGATTTAGGAGAGCTTTTTTCAAATTCAAACGATTTTGATGCACCACGAGATTCGATTTCAATTCATGATTCAATTGTTTTTATAAAGTGTGTTCATAGCAGAGTGATGTATTTGTCATTGAATCATTCATTCAAGAGATTTGCTGATTCATCCAGTAATGAAGTGAGTGAACTCTTTATGAGTGAGTCACTGAATCATTCATTCAATCTAATTTTAAAAAAAATTATTTAAATTAATTTAAATATTATTATTTAAATAAATTAACTGCTTAATAAATTAATTTTAATATTTTTTTAAATAGACTGCAGCAATTAACATTTTGTCAGAACCTCTAGTAAATTAGTTGTCTGTTCAGAATTGTGATCTCTATTTTTGCATCCCTAAACAGGATTTTTTTATGTAGTCATGAAATGGTATTTGATTTGTATGTTTAGCCGCGTTTGTTCCTGCGCTGAAACTCTTACCTGCATTAGATCTGAGTTACAGACGAGACGAGGGGGGAGAGGGGAAAATGACAGGAACTTCCGAGAAGCTCTTTTGGCTCGAGGCGTCTCTGTTTTCCTGACAGTGATCGAATCGGCCGTTTTCCAGCAGGACTCATTCAGTGCGATGGAGGGATGGAGGGATGGGTGTGTGTAATCATGTTAAGATGTTTGGCTGAATTGAGTGTGTGTGTGTGTGTGTGTGTGCGTGCTTGTCTTATATTTGTGAATTTGTTGTTCTGCACTGTGTGTGTGTGTGTGTGTGTGTGTGTGTGTGTGGTTTGAGACTTGAGAACAAACCGCCATCAGTCTCACGTTCATGATGAATTTGTCCGGGGGAAGGAAGGAAGACTGAAAAAAAAAAAAACACAGAAAGAAGAAGGAAATTGCGGAGTGGGCAGAAATGCTGCTCCTTGGTTTCCTGTAGAGGAAGTGTGTGTGTGTGTGTGTGTGTGTGTGTGTGTGTGTGTGTGTGTGAGAGATGAGCTCGTGTCTCTGTTAACTCTTCAGGACCCACAATCCAACATGCTGCAAAAAGTGATGTTCTTCCTCAGTGTTTCTGTCTTGTTTTCCAGCACGAATATATAAACATTCTTAAATCAAGAAACATTTACTGGAGAAGAGAAATGACTGAAGATTTATCAAAATGGAGTGAGTTTGTGCTTAAAACAAGAACAGATATCTGCCAATGGAGTCAACAAAAATAATCCTGTTTTCCCTTTGAATTAAGATTATTTTTCTGACTCCACTGGCAGATATTTGTTCTTGTTTTAAGCACAAACTCACTTCATTTCGATGCATTTTTCTCTGTGTGTGTGTGTGTGAATCATCATCATCATCATCAGTTATTCTCGTTCTGCCTGTTTGTTTCATCACTTCAGTGACTGAACG